>JACJUY010003259.1:55489-76173 GCA_014220935.1 Platorchestia sp. MABIK | reverse complement strand
TCTACATGAGCAACGAACTCATTAGAAAGATTAATGGCTAGAAGAGCGAGGACATTACCACAAATAAGAAAAAGGAACGAATTTACGAAAACAAATAAGAAATCACAAACTGGAGCCTAACCTCAGTTTGTGTGAAGGAAGCGCAGTTCACAGGGACGACAAAACTTTGAGAATGGAGATAACAGAAGTGCGAAGTAACCTTCTTCTCGAAGAAGATGAAAGAAAAGAAGGAAACATACATATTAAAAATGTTCTCGAACTCGAATTAAAAAATATCCAACAAATTGTTATTCTGAACAAACGGTAGGTCGCTGACCACTCTAACCCAGAGCGTAAACCAGTAGCAAAGACGTCACACTTTCAATTCAACGTAGATTAGATTAGATTATTAGTTAGTTTAAGCCTCCCTATCCTCAACAAATGAGATCCGAAGAGAGGAAGAAAGAAGGCACCATTTAGTATGGAGTTAAGGGAACGTGGAATCTATGCAGAAAGGGCATAGAAACAGTAAGATGAGAATGAAGTTCATGAAACAAGAAAAAGTTGAAGAAGAAAGTAGTAGGAGCTGAAAAACAGGACAGCAGTGAACCGAATAAAGATGGTCCGTAACAGAACAAAAATCTATTTTATTTCAACAAAAAGAAAGCCTACCTAACCCTTAGCTCAGGCCCTCACATAGTCCCCCTGGGAGCGCTAATTCCCATAGATACAAGAGTTGTATCCTCCTGAGGGGAATTCAACGTAGATGAGAAAAAGAACAAATAAAAGAAAAAATACAACTCAGAAAATGATGGTGCGAGGCGGAAATCATTTCCCAAACTATGATACAATAAATGTCAGAGAGCAGTCATGAAATGTACTACCAGGCACCGATTACAAAGTAGAAAAATTTCTTCGCCCTGACGATAGAAATGCACCGAGAATTACAAGTAGAAAATTCTCCTTCCGTAGCTGGTAGAAACGAACCTGCAATTACAAACTAGACAATTTTCAACGCATTGTTGATTGAAATACACCGAAGCTAAGAATTTTTCTTGAATTTCAAAGATGCTTTGCAAAAGTATGTCACTAGATGTGCAAGAAAAACTTATTTTGTTCCGCTTCACATTGTTTTAAGATTTAGATATGTAATTGCTTCACGATACAATGACTAGTGAAAAATAAATACTAATCATACCCCGAAACTGACAGCTCAACCTTTATAAGCACCCATGAGGAAAACTAAATCTTATGAAAATTTCTGTACTCCACTTTTTTGTGCCAATAGCCGGAACAGGCAAAAAATGAATTCGATATCGTAACATAGGTGCAATTTTAAACATTAAGCAAATCTGACCGTTAACAAAATACAGAATACGAATTCTTATGCCGAGGAATTTCACAATACTGTAAAGTTTTGCATAATCTGATAGAATTATTGCATGAAACTGACAAATGCAAAGTCTCCGACACTTTCACGAAATCCTAAATTCAAGATTTATCAATCGTTTCGAGGCCATCACCATATTGAGCGTAAATATTTCAAGTGGCAATCAGAATTACGTTTTTCATGTATTTTGGCGTGCACACATTGGCATGTAAATCACGGCAGCATGAGCATCTCGCATCTACGACAGAAAATTTGCGAACGCTCAAAAACATAGAAAGCTACTTGTTCAAGAGGTCGGTTGAACTGCGCACCACAGAAAGCCAAAGAAGGTAAGAAAAGAAAGACATGGCTTTGCAAATAAATCAATTTCAGTATGCAATACCTGATTAAATGACGCAATGCTTGTAAAGAGTTCTTACCAAACACCACACTAACAACGACAGACTTTAAAATTATAAAAGCGTGTCTCATGAAATTTTACTTGAGAGTTTATAAAACTTTTATTTAGTACGTTACTAGCTAGATTTATAAAATACATAGAAGCACAATTATTACCGTTATTCTATCATTTAGCCCATAACTAAGATACTTCGTCACAGCAAAAGCGGTCTCAAGAGAGCGAAGAGAAGGGTTCATTTAGCAAAGACTGTGAAAAGTGGGGAATCTAAGTACAAGGTGTGTTCTCACACAGGATACCCTGCGTATAGGAACAGCAAGTAAGGAAGTAAGAGGTAGAAACGACAAATATAAAACAGCGAAGAAAGCATGTAAGCTGGAAGAATCAAAATAGGCTTTAAAGATAGAAGTCCCGAAGGCCAGTCTGTAGCAGAAGTAACCTAAAAGTACCTACCTGGGGCACCAGTCCCATTGGCATAAAATAGACAAACCTTACCAACGCAAACCTATCGTCTATCCTTCGTCTCCTGTGGAGCATAAACACAATTAACAACAGAGTCAGAATTTTAGGAGTCTTCCCAAATTGTTCTCTTGCGGTAAACATTAATGCAAGTCTGCTCTCTACATGCAATGCCCGTAAAAATAAAGCTAAAATGAAAAAGTTCAACTAGACTTAGCTTAAAAATGGCACATGTTTGCTTCATTATAAAATAGAAGCGAATGGCCCATTTTTCATGTATTTTAGAATATCTATGTTAAATATACTGCAGCTTAACACAGACAACTATTCATTTCATGAATAAGTTACTGATTGATAACTTCAAATATTTTATAAGTAAATAACTAGGTAAAGACGCGTGTTTAAATCCAAAGTGAACCTTGGCGAATATGCCTTGGATGAAATATGCCTAGTCACCTCTTATTCTTTGAATTTAAAATGAAATATCCGCGTACATTTGGATATATTACTGTCAGAATCTCGGTTCTACATACAGTACGAAAATGGTTGTACATGAAAACGAGTATGAGAAATACGGCTTTGTATCTCCACAGCAATCGGGTTAGGGGTGCGACAAGCTTGAAAAATTTTACCTAAATGGGAACTCAATTTTGCTGTCTCATATTTTTGACTGAGGTATGAGTATGGTGCAGGCTTCACTTGCAACCATGCAGTGACGGACGGACAGACACACAAACAGCACCTTTGAACCTTTGTTTGGACATCGCAGCTCAGGACCTCTCGCTGTTTGAGCTATTAAATGGGTTTATCGATTCAATGCAATTTTTTTCTCATTGACGAAGATCAACATGTGTCGTTTACATGAGAAGTGACAAAATTCAGTTTACATAATCAATTGAGGAATATTTATACGCTGAAGTTGCACAATATATTACAACGGCTCGTAAATTTACGCATTTTCGTAGTTACGTTTAGGTACTCTCATTTACTGCTAAGGAATTTTTTATACACTCAATAACTTAGACGTGAATTTCTGATCAAAAAACATGTGATTCCACATGTAGACTTAGAATTTTATTGCACATATTGATTAGTATTAGATGAATGACACGTCACATGGCAACAAAGTAAACCCTAACATACGCTTCCGAAAGCTCTTCGTGACTTTAAAAAGATAGAAATAACTAACATTTAACGTAGCGAAACAGGCGTACATTATAGGGCCGATTCGAAAAAACGCTGACTGAAAAAAATAGTTTCAGCGGGAAAATTCAAACACTTAAATAATTTTAAAAACAACAACAGTGAAGTTATGAGCTCAATTTCGATACATGACATCCAAATAAGTTTAAATAAAAGCAAAAGTCTTTTCACACGCCATACTGTAGGCGGGAATTACTTTAATGCTTCCATAACGCAATAAAATAACAACTATGACATTTTTATGCTACCAAATGAATGCATCATCATTTAAAAGTAGCGTGTCAACATTAACGCATTTCAAAATAATATGCAAGTCCTGCGCGAACATCATATTATTAATAATTTTAGCACGCACACAATTTAAGCATGACTCATATATGATACTTTATCCATACATTGCACGATCTCAATAATGTTCTCACTTAAAATATGTCTGAACCATACACGCTCACATTTAATCCATGATAAAAGAACTCAACAATTTTTGCTTTCGTACGTGACGTTAAACATAATGTCAGAAAATAACAATATTCATATGTTCCTCTGACCTCATTAAAAACTTCAAACGAGCGAAATAAAATAGTGATAAAGGCAGTCAGATGGAGCACCACAAAATTTTCGCTCAGTGCTCACAAACAACACCAAATACGGCTACAGGACTTTTCTGTAAAATTATATCAATCATAATAGTGTAAATATTATGTTTGAAAAACAGCAATTCTAAACTATTGGCGAGGAAACCGATGGGACGGCAAATTTGTGATTTCATTTTCCCTTTCCACCTAAAATCTTCGGTAAGGACCGCGTAATTGTATTCTTAAGCCCACCTTTAATTGTGAGCTGGGTAATTTGATTATAATTCTCAAGGCAAAATCCATCCAGTAAACGTGAGACTGCATATCTTGACAACAATCCTAGCGGAGAAAAGTATAATTATTTAAAACCTTAATGGTAACTTTAATAACTAAAAGAGGTATTTGACACGATGCGGACTCGAGTCACGTTGACATTTGGTCACCTACAACTACTTATTTCTCTAAAAAAATTAAAGTTCAAGAATTTTTCATAAACTTTCAAGTTCATTAGCCAGATTAAATGGATTGCAGACTGCGGAAACTAGAAAGACCGTAGTGAGACAAAACCATTAACTTATATAATGGCACACAAAAGCTCATCACCGAAGCTCACCTCGGTTACACATAAGTTCACCACTGATAAATTCACACAATCTTGCTTCAAATTATGCGACTAATCTTGTCATTTTTTACACCATCCAGTTCCGCCCACTAAAATATACAGCATCAAGATCTTAGGTTATAAGACAACGATAGCGAACACACCCATTTCGCCCTCGTGTCTTGTTCATGAAAGGAACTCATTCGTGTCCAACAATCTTCGTAGATTACAATATTAACGCCACTACTGAAAATATATATTTTTTACAATATTTGATACTACATATACATAGTACATACAGCACCGCACCTGTCTTAGTTTCACTCCAAAGGATTTTGTTTTTACATAGTTTTATACTGAAACTCAAAGTTCATCTCATATTGTAACTCTGTTATTCATCCAACATTACATACAACTCAAGAGTTCATCTCGTTTTATAAGAAATAAGGTCCTATGCATGTTATTGACCAGTGCAAACCTCAAATTTTGGTCGATTTGTATTCTAGAAGAATAAAGTTTATAATCCGTCTAAATTGGCTCAAAAATCACAAAGCTAATTTTGACGGATTGTGAACTCTCGAGAACTCAATAAGTAAAACATAAAAAGCTTACAGTGAAAGCCAAATAAATAAAACGTAAAAAAAACACTGGCTGAATCGTGCTATAAAATTCAGGGGTGAATTTTCAATAAAATTCTTGCGAGCATCGAGTAACGGAAAAAAACATCTAACGAAATTTAAAAGGAGAAAATCATCTTATTCATGACGACCTCGAACTCATATTTCTTTTGGCAATGAGTTTGTCGGGACGGCGAGCCTGTTTTTATCCCTCCTGGTGGTCCTCCTGAGGAGACTGGGAGAAACGTCCCTCACGATGCTGGTCTCTGCAGACGAACTCTCGCGCGCCCCTGCGCCTCGCCGCGTTCCTCCTCGCCGCACCGCCGTCGTGCCTGCCCAGCGGACGCCAGCTCGTTATTTCAATAGATTGATTATAAATTAGTTTGAGCCTCCCTTTACCAAGACAAAGATGTTCAAAGAGAGGAAGGAATAAGGCACAATTTAGTATGGAGTTAAGAAAACGTTAATGATCGATTGATTGATTATGAATTACTTTTAGCCTCCCTTTACCAAGACAAAGATGTTCAAAGAGAGGAAGGATGAAGGCACCATTTGTTATGGAGTAAAGCAAACGTAGAATCTATTCACAAAGGGTGCTCCTGCAAAGGATCCCGTGCGCATAGAAACAATAAGACAAGAAAAAGGTTATGAAACAAGATAAAAGTTGAAGAAAGTCAGAGGTGCTGAAAAAAAGACAGCAGTGAACAGAAAAAAGATAGTCCTTAACAAAACAAAACCCTATTCTATTTAAAAAAAAAGAAGGCCTACCTAACTCTCAGCTCAGGACCTCACATTTTCCCCCTGAGAGCGCTAATTCCCATATATATAGAATAGTTGTACCCCCCTGAGAGGTCGTTAGTTCATATACACAGGCATGTCAAATGAAGGGTAAACTCAACCCTTTAACGTCCGCATTTTGTACTCATATTACCGTGATCACAACCACCATCAATAAACTGGCACCGACATGATGTAGCCACCGACATCACAACGAGGGAATGACTGCCACTCGGCAATGAACTTCGGAGAACACATTAGGGCACAAATTTCACAATGAATAATGCATAAAGAGAAGATTTTAAGATTTTTGAAAGAAGCTCTTTAAATTCACTTTGATGGTAAAGGATGAGACGCTTTGTGAGGATGAGAAGCATGTGAGTTTTGCGATTTTCATTCACGTATATTTATGCTCTAAAACATGGATACATATAAAACAAGATAAAAGGGTTATAATAACTGGATTGAATAATATGAACACATTACAAACACAATATTTGGTTCCTAACAACGCATTCACTACTATTAAATTTTAACGCAGCTCAGCTTGAAGATTGACACAAAAAATGCGCTCAATATTTTCAAGCAAAATATTGTTCTAAACAGATGTTAAATTTTCATACATCGCAGGTTCCCAAAAATTTAAAAGCGAAGAAAATGTTACTGAATTTAGTTATTCAAAAAAACAGCTGATCTCCGAAACGTTCCCAATTTTTTGTTTTTGAATAAATGACTAATTTTATAACAATTTTTTTCGCTTTTATATTTTAAGTAATATTAAGTACATATTCTACAAAAATAATGAAAATAGATTCATAACACATGGGCCATGTTTGTTTGATGTAATTTCTGGCGAGTGTGCCGACTCGGAAAGCTCCAGAACGAAATTTCGCCATTCTCCGATAATTGCTTAGTTTTTCGCCTCTCATGTTATGGAGTTGTTCTTGAGGTTGTCTCTAAGGGAATGGTCTCTTAAATGGACACCGTCATACTAAAACTGTTCGTACAACAACACACGCAGCCACTTACGTCAGAATCGGACAAGAGCATTAGAGACGTCTACGCAAGAAGGGGCGAAGAAAAAAATATCGAGGTAGGTGGAAGCACACAGAAATGTACTAAGAGGCAAGAGAACCCAAACAGAGAAAAAAAATGTGAATGCCCTGCTTCAAGAATACACTCAATATTTTTCTGGAATAAAAGAGGCTCTTTGTTATTTTCTGTCTGAAATTAGAGAAATCGGTCTAACTCCAGCCAATCAGTTAAATGAGGACTTGCAAGGTGGGAGCACATAAAATAAAGATTCGACACCTGCTCACTAAGTACAAATCGTCACAGCTTCCGTGCATAAATTAAGAGCCATTTTTGAAGCCCATTGTACTTTATGATGTACATCAACTTTACTGAATTAAAAAACATAGCCATCAGTACGACATCAACTTTACTGAATTAAAAAACATAGCTATCAGTACGCACTTCTGCGAGTTGTCTGGCGTCGCCGAGCTTGCACGAGCCCGTAGACGACGGCGGCCAAACTGTTGTGCGTGCTGGGGTTGCGAGCAAAGGCAGGTCTGCTGCATGGTCTGCGGCCAGTCACGTAGTAGGTGTCCATGGATCCCTTGCCTTTGACCTCAATGCGACCGCGGTGTTGCACCTTGAACCCACGGAACTTCAAGATCTGAAAAAAACGTATTGGTAATGTAAGCAGTCGAACGTTCGTTGTCATACGTTGAGATATTTTTAAAGGTGTCAAAACAAAAATTTTGAGGAGGGACATGCAAGTAGGGAAATTAAGTTATACAGAAAACGGTTTTAAGCTGAAAATTAAGCTAAGATGACATTATTACTTTCAAACATCTTGATGAATATAAATAGAGACTGTAAATGCACCTAGATTGTTGCAATGAGAACCACGAGTATGAAGTTTAATTTCTCGAAGAGAAAGATCACAGTTTTTAATGCATTATTCACTCAAGATGATATTCGAATGATCCTTTTAAGTCATGTTCATACTTAACCCTTTAACGTCAGCATTTTTCTACACATATTTCCGTTATTACAACCACCATCATTAGAATTACTCAGGTATCAGGTAGTGACTTACATTAGAATGAGGAAGAAGCTGCCACTCGGCAGTGAACTCAGAACACACTAGGGAACAAATTTAACAAGAAATACAATATATTGAGGCCATTTTCAAAAGTGGACCGAAAAGCCCACTGGGTTAAAGGGTTATTATGTCGAGCGGTTTACGGAGAAATTGACAAGTTGCAGTTTCATGGATTTCACCTTCCCGTGTTTCTCATCACAAGCATATCTTCCTTTTGTTCCCTCTTTCGTGACAAACATTAATCATTATTTTCTATCCTTCGTATTCAAATATATTTACTCAGTATTCCAAGTCAATAATGTAAAACAATTATAATGTTTTGGACTACTACCAACTGGTCCACAAGACCTGTACTAATTTAACCCAGCATTTGTTAAAAATAAATTCAATGCAGTAGTGCATGCACAATTTAAAAAAATCGTTCGGAAAATTCTCATTTTACTGAAAAGGGCATCAAACAATTCTTCACAACCTTCTATAAATATACGAACTGACGGACTTCAAACACGCAGGCACTGTTCACGTTCAGTAGTCTTCAATCACTGTGCTGCAGCATCCGCTCACGCAGGATAGGGTACTGTCAGTGAGTCTCTCCAACCACGTCTGAGCAATGAGCCATGGCTCATGAATACACTAAACGTTTACAGACAACAATTGAAAAAACGCTACCTTCGTCTCAAGCCTGACAATTTATTTTTACCTAGACGTGGTTTCTGTAACCACATATGGGTAGTGAGCCAAGACTCATAAATACACTAAGCGTTTACAGATAATAATTTAAAATAACCACTGTCTTCGTCTTCAGCGCATAAGACTATCGACGCAGAAATGAGCATGTGGAAATGTTCAGTACCTGGGCAGTGTGGCGTGGGATCTGGATGGTATCAAAGGTGCCCGTAGAGTCCATCCTTGATGCCTCGTTGACGGTGTTCCCCCACACATCAAAAACGGGCTTCCGAGCACCGATCACACCGCCTACCAGCGGGCCGTGGCTAATGCCTGAAATGAGCGATTGCGTCAGTGTATACTATTCAGAAAGAGATCATCGAATCTCATTGCACGAACATGCGTCATCCGTAAACAGCTCCGACATTAGCACAAGATGAGTCATGTCTCAAAATAAATTCTACTTAGAATTTTGCACATTCATATCTGATATCCGGCATTGAGATAAGGTTCACAAAATTACCGCAAAGGGTTAGGAAGCTCTCAGATTGAATGCAATGCAAGCCGCCTTGCTACTAGTAATTGACTATGTCTCCTTCTTGGATTAGACATCAATAAAAAAAATTATTTTATCATGCACCTTCATTGCTCTTGACGGTCAACCGAACGCCTGGCGAAAGTGTTCGCGTTTTTTGTTCTGATCAAGTAATTTGAAATCATTCACTACTTAGAGCAAATAAATCTATGAACTAATACTAATGCTTATGCCATAAAAGCTTATAACAAAGTACAGCAAAGCATAAATAATTATCGACTCAATAGCTTACGAAGAAATACACCTCTCCTGTTATTGCATTTGCAATTTGTTGGGGTAGATAGGTTATTAAAATTTAGATGATGAAGAATTTTGATGCATGTTTTCTTTTCTAGTCATTTCTTCGCGCGATCTGACATAAAAACGTCTCACAAAGTCAAAAGTTGTTTTACTACAGCAGCGTCATCGTATCATTACTTATACGGTTTTAGTGACGTTTAAAACTTTCCTTCGTATTTTAAAACACGATGTAGAATAGATTATAGATTATTAGTTAGTTTAAGCCTCCCTATCCGCAACAAAGGCGATCCAAAGAGAGGAAGGAAGAAGGCACCATTTAGTATGGAGTTAAGGGAACGCGGAATCCATGCAGAAAGGGCATAGAAACAGTAAGATAAGAAAGAAGTTCATGAAACAAGAAAGAAGTTCATGAAACAAGATCAAAGTTGAAGAAGAAAGTAGTAGGTGTTGAAAAAACAGGACAGCAGTGAACCGAAAAAAAGTTGGTCCGTAACAAATAAAAACCTATGTTATTTTAATAAAAAGAAAGCCTACCTAACCTTTAGCTCGGGCCCTCACAAAACACGATGTAGACCCACCAACTCTGAGAGAGAAGCTGTTGAATGAGTGCTTGTTGAGCTCTTGAAGCCTTGCTTTCATCTCCAGCGCAAAGTCCACCAGAGCGGCCAAGTGAGAGTCTTCTTCTTGCTGGGGGCAAAAACAACTCAATGAGAAGTAATCGATATCTATGAATTGGTGATTTATCTTTATTGGCGGCGCGTATTTATTATTGACGCCGTGGTACACTGCATGGCGATCGACCCCGAGCATCTAATGGGTAATATATTGAAGGGATGGGTTGGGAATCAACATTGGTATTTAATTTAATCGAGAGGTAAAATTTTCTATCACACTGGTCACACTGCATTAAACTTTAGAAAATTCGCTACAGGAACAAAAAATTAAGGAATTTTAAAATGAAATAAGTCAAGGAACGTGAGACTTGCTATCCAACTCATTTAAAAAAACAGACAAAGGGAAGTAAAGAGAACACGTTAGAAAATAATCTTCCAATAGAATTATTGTCTTCTCTTGACGTTTCGCATGTTATTCTCTGATGAAAGGCTCTTTTGTTAATTGAAATTCAACTGTCCCTCGCTTATTTATTTAAAGCACATTGGACCAACACTGTGCATGGGACAGCATGGCTTGGAGGTTTTTGAGATGCAAAGTAATTCTCAAATAGACATGCATACCCTTACTTTTATTTCCTTATTAGAAGGGCGGACAATTAGAGGAAAGTCATATCAGAAAAAAGAGCTGTCCATTTCTCCACTCTACCTTTTCTACATTCTATGTTTTAATTCACGAGCAAAAACAAAGAAAGCATCAGCATTTTGCCCTAAGCACTACGAGACTCCAGTGTTCAGACTGCTGTCCCTCTCATCCCCTCTGCTAAATGAAACATTCAGTGAGTTGCATTTTAATTAACGAGACCGGTAACAAATAAATAAAATTAACTGTTTCATTGAATTGATCTGTTGTCGAAACGTTCCTTGTATTGGACTACAATATAAATTATATCGTTTAAACGGCACTGCACAAAATTCAGTCTCGCAAGTTGTCTCACAAGCCAACCACTATGAAAATTCATCGTCGGGATACTCCAAATCCTATCAATTGGATAACATACGCTACAAATACAATACCCACAAATCGGCGATTTGCCGCCATTATCGCGTGCTCAAAAAATACTCGATTGTTCACACTGTATCAAGTTCCACTCATCAATCTAAAAATAGGTATATTTGATGAACATGTGGTGGCTGTCACAAACGAAGGGCAAAACTCGGACCTGCTGCGTAGGCTCGGGGTTGAGCCCAGCTGCCGCCATGTACGTCGAGCCAATTGTCTTGATTTTCTCGACCTGGGCGAAGCGGTCCTCGTCAAGCAGCTCGTCGAAGTCCACTGCAAAATAACAAGAAATATGTTTATGTTTCCCATTAAATATAACGTCTCTTCCCGCAGCCCACAACTGTAGCAGCACTTGAGTAATGGTACCTGTATTAGTTTCCGGAATGTGTGTGATAGTCGGATGTTGGATTGCTCAAGGCATTTCTGACGTACATGCATCCCCATGGTTCGAATTCCAACATTTCAGAAAATACCCCCAGTGCCAATCATTCAGAAGCGCTTCTTTCACAAGCAAGTTCAATCGACTTGAATTCACCCCAAGATAAAGGAGTCCAATCCAAAATCAGCAAAGAAGAAAGTTATCTTTAGAGGTTTCAGGGCTGCTAAACCTTTCTAAGGTTGTGTATGATATTAAGCGATTCTAAATTAGTGTCACTATCAACTTTTCACAAAAGCCGTTGTTTTGCAATCGTACAGAGACAAAATTTACCGGACAGACTATTATTATAGCGATAAACTGATCTCTGATAACTGCACAATTAAAGCTCATTGAGACGAATATAATAATACAGCCTTTGTGTATCTATGGTTCTAAAAATCGAAAATTGTTACCAAAATAACAACAATTGCTCTACAATATAAGAAAATATTTTAAATAGATCTCAGGGTAGTCTATACTACCACGATAAGCAGACGTAATTACATAAGATTTTACGTTTTTTTAATTTAGCTTCCCTAACCCCAACATGGGTGTTCCTTAAAGAGGAAGGAAGAAAGCTCCATTATGTATGGATTCAATGGAACAACAGCGAATCTAAGCATAAGTTGTGTCCCCGCGCCCATAAATCTAAGCACAAATTTAAAGTAGTTAACGAAATGACATTAGAAATGGAAAAAAGTAATAGGTGCTGAAAAACAAGTAGAAGTGAGCGGAAAAAAGATGGTCCGTAACAAAATAAAACACCGACCCTATACGTCAACAACGAGAAGGCCTACCTATCGTTCAGCTTGGGACCTCACATCTTCCAAGGAGAGCTAATTTTCACAAATACAGTAATTGTATCCCCACTCCCCTGAGGGGTAGCAGACGTAATTTGGCTCCTAGGAACAACAACTGATAGTAACAAATGTGATTTTGAAATTTCAAGGTTATCACACTTTCCAATGGTTGTGTTCTGAAAGTAATCTAAATTTGAGACTCTTTCAACCTTTTGCAGAAGTTGTGGTTTTACAACCTTACAAAAACAAACTGAGCTTTGCAGACTATTTTTTTTAAGAACCAAATAACCTTTTGATAATTGCTCGGTTAAAATGCGTTGAGAAAACGTAGTAATTTAACATTTTTAAGGGGTGAGTTTGGTGAGTTTGAATGTTTTTAGTGATCCATTTTATTACATACCCACAGTCTTTTACGTCAAAATAATAAATTTTTTTATTATTATATTCAGTTGATTAAACTCGTTTTCACTACTTATTTCAGATGCACCGAAGATGCAAGGCTTCCTAAAATATTTAAATGTTAAACTTGACTTTAAATTTGTAACAATATATCATAATTAAGTTCGTCTCCATGTTTCTTTCATCATCACAAGATAGAACATAGAAAACAACTGAAGTACTTTGTAACACATAAACCCAGATTTTCAAACAATCAAAAAATTTATTTCCGCCCTCTTTGAATCCGAACTAAGCACAAAAACAGCATATATTTTTGACTGAAGTAACACAAGGGTTCTCACGCACTAAAGACACCTTTTGAATTTTTCTAATCGGATCACTCGGTTTCAGTATTGAAACACACAGATGTTGAAATAGCTCTTCATTCGGGCGTCATGATCGAGCAGACCCAGTAACCACATGCGTGAATTTTTCATTCCGGCTCACCGAAGATCTCATTGAGCAGCCTGATGCACTCGACTCCACGGTTTACGTCTTCCGAGTAGAACTGAGTGAAGTTCGGGATGGACGCAAACATCACTGCAACGTTGTCGTACGCTTGCGAAAACAGTTCCTGCACACAAAACATAGAAAACAAAAATTCAAATTGAAATCCGATTCCCATTTTTTAGAAATTAGAATCACAACCTTCTAAATTAGATTCATATCCTTCAGGAATTCAATTCGCAGCTTCAGAATTGTGAGTACATTTCTAAGAATTCCTATGGTTATTAGACATAGACGAATTTTCGTAAAAAAAATTCGCCTTCACTCATTGTAACTACACGTCTCTGTATCCACAACCTTCAATACAAGTTAACGAAGAAATTTTGGCACCAATGGATTTACTCAGTGCTTGTTCCCGTTGAGAAAACTGGGAAAACAAAAATAGAGAAAAAGTACAGAGAGTCTCAATAGAAATAAAATGTAGCAGTTAATACACAGACTTTTCTCTAAAAATCATAGAAAAGAGCAAGGAAGAGGAAGAAGTTGTGCCAGGGAAATTTAAGTAATCGTTTGATGGTTGAGAACATTTTTAATACCAAAAATCGAAGTGCCCCAAACAACACCAAAAGCAAAAAAAGGGGTTATTAACTTGAAGTATAAAAAACAGTAAATCCAAACTACGTATTTTATATCAGATTAGATGCTAGTTTAAGTCACCCTAACCGCAAAAAAAGCGTTCCGAAGAGAGGAAGGAAGGAAGAAGGCACCATTTAGTATAGAGATAAGGGAACGCGGAATCTATGCAGAAGGGGCATAGAAACTATAAGTTGAGAAAGAAGTTTATGAAACAAGATAAAAGTTGAAGAAGAAAGTAGTAGATGCCGAAAAACAGGACAGCAGTGAACCGAAATAGGCGGTCCTTAACATAACAAAAAAAAACATTTTATTTCAACAATAAGAAGGCCTACCTAACTCTCAGGCTCGGGCCCTCACACATTTTCCCCCAGGGAGTGCTAATTCCCATAGATACAATATGTAGTTGTATCCGTACGAGGGGGATACGAATTTTAGATCATGACTAAAAGTATAATAAAAAATAGGCAAATGGTAAACTACATGCCAAAAAATTGTTAAGCTCATTGAAAGTAACGACGACGAAAAATAACAAGGAAATGGTCATTTCCAAAATTTAGTAATTTCTTCAGAAAATTATTACAGCCGACTGCAAAATTTAAAAACTTCTGTAAAAGAAAAATTATCGACTCGTAAAATTTATCTCATTATAAATTTATAGTTTTCAAAAGCATAATAAACACGCAAATTTATTCTCAACCCAGGTTTTCTACTAGCTCAGCTCAAGCCGTCAAATATACTTGTGGTGATGACTCACGTGGCTCTTCCTCTGGCTGGAAAGGAAGTAGGTGGCGACGTGATCAGGCAGTATGTTGCGCAGCAGCTGCGTGTTGTAGTGACGACACTCGGCCATCTCCTCCAGCTCGCTGATGGCGGTCTCCTTCCACACGAAGTCTAGCCGAGACGCGATCTCTACGAGGCGCCCGTGGTAGGACACGAGCACCGCGAACAGCAGCAGCAGGATGAACAGGCGGGCCCGCATTGAAGAGCTGTAATAAACATCTGATGTTAACTAAGCGCTTGTTTAAGATGCTACTAAGATGCCCGGGAGCCTTTGGTTCAGGTCACTAATTGAAACATTTCAAGCAAAAATGAAGCAGCAAAACACGTCTAGCAAAGGTGAAACAGTTACGTTAAAAGTCATTTAAAATTAGGAAAGAAGGTAGTGACAAGGAAAATGTACACAACTGCACAGTTCAAAGAGTGCTATTTTACGTTCTTGAACTGAATGAAACGGGATATTTTTTGGTCGGAGTACTATTTAGAGCAGGGGCTCTCCAAGTGGGGTCCGTAAAATTCAAGGAATTTACCAGTGGTTGCACAAATTTATATATGTATATTTATATTTTTCCTAATGGGAACACATGTGAGGAGGTCTTCAGCTTATTTTCTGTAATGAAAGTGGTCCTTGGTAGAAAAAAGTTTTTGAGGACCCCTGATCTAGAGCACATAGGATAGAACTTTTGATCTGTAGTAAGCAAATCTACTTCCATAGTAGGGAATATTTACCAAACAAAGCTTTGGATGTTAACGTGACAGTAGCCCTAGTGAGGGGCACGAACGATAGCCACAATCCACCGAGTTTAGAGTCTGGTGTGCTACGGTAGATTTCAGCGAAAATGAAATAAACGCTTATATGACTGATCTCGACCGTCACTGCGAAATGCTTGGGAGCTCTCGAAACGCAAGAGCCGTCGAATTCCTTATCAATAATTTATCCTGCCAACACATGGTCCCAACAAAATAGTGCAACATCGCACTCCTCTGAACGTTCACTCGGAATCCTGCACAACACGTTAGCAAATCATCTTTCGACTTGTTTCTTGGTCAGATAACAATATTCAAAACGCCGGAACTGCCCACTAAATCTTAGCGCCACAAGACATGATTCAAATGACTTTGGCAAACATCCGAAAGAGACTTCATAAGTGAGTAGATATTGGCGGTCACAACTGAAATTTGAGGATGTTTCAAACTTTTTGAAAAATTATATCCGCTGCATTACCATTCAAGAGTTTAAATCTTTTTGCGGTACCGTTGTGTGTTTTTAATAACCTTCGAAATTGCTACATCGTTTCTCTTGATTCTCGTTTAATAAATTAATTGTTTTAATCAAATTCATCAATCAGTTTTTATATAAGTTCAAATCAACATTACGCAACGTTCCGAAGTACAAGTATCATCTTCAGCCTTCAATTATTTCGTACACATTTTTCTGTCACATTATATTTTCATTTATCAGGAATATGACATAAAATTACTTTATGAATTACTTATGCCTGAAGATAATGTTTGTATTCGGAAAGTACCGCTACAGCAATATGAATTCGTTTTAGTAAAAATGATGAATGACTACAACAATTAGGAAACGGAGTGAACTCAAACCAACTTGTAAGGTTGGAAAATTAGATGGAGTACATGCATCATGATTTAAACGTCGTATGTGTAATACAACGAGACTGCATTTTAACCTGAATAAATGAATGAACGTAAAAGAAAAAGAGCCGATGAGAGACAGAAGTTCTACACGCAGGGGAAAAAACTATCCCCAAATAGAAATTGATCTGTCATCTTTCAGTCCAAAAACTTGCAAATATTTGACAAAACGAGCGCAACTTGCTGGAGCAGCTCAACCGGAAGAAAAATAGGTTACACCGAGAACGTACAAACCAATTACAAAAATGAGCGAAATAGTGCACTACAGTTAGGAAAATATACAATTACCATTCGACGAACTAACAAGATGGAACAAATTAACTAGTGTATTAGAATTTAAATTAGAATTTTCAGATTAAATAAGATTATAAGTTAGTTTAAGCTTCCCTAACCGCTACAAAAAGAGCGTATTGAAGAGAGGAAGGAACCATCCAGTATGGAGAATATAGAATGGGGAAACTCTGAAGAAGAGGCATAGAAACAGTAAGTTGGGAAAGAAATTAATGTAACTAGATAAAAGTCGAAGAAGAAAGTAGCAGGTGCTGAAAAAACAGGACAGCAGTGAACCGAAAAATGGGGGTCCTTAACATAATAAAAAAAATTTATTTCAACAAAAAGAAGATCTACCTGTCAGCACGGGCCCTCTCACATTTTCCCCCTGAGAATGGAATTTTCTGTCTAAATTAGTATTGAACAGATTCATGGTAAAAATGATAGCAAAATTTGGCGAACGAAACAAAATATTGCATATAGTTTTCAAAGCAGTGATATTTGAATTGGACGATTTACCAAATTCAGAAATAATTGTATTGTAAGAAAATGAACTTACTTCACCTAAAAAAATGCATGAGCAGGTTTACGATGTGTATTAGTGTGAATTAGGAAGGCATCCCGAGAGTGCATTGCGCGTCACGCTAGTAGATACTTTCTAATAAAAATTGATGAAATTTATAATTTTTTCGAAATGCAGGATCCATTCTGCAGCTCCGTGTTGGGTGAAAAGTAATTCCGCTTTAGAAGTAATCATTCTAACTGAAAACCATTTCATAGAAAGTCAGTGAAATACAAAGTTTCTCACAAAACTGATTTTTACGTCACCCATCAATGCTACGATAACGTGTAAAAGCTTTTGATTTAAAACTCCCATTTACATTTTTTCCAAAGTTAATAACCGAATCGTAGAATGGTGTTGTCTTCAAATAAAACTTAACAACTACCAAAACTAAAAACAGTAAACCTCACAAACGTAGAAAACGAAACATGATTCGTACTCACTCAATAAATTCGTGGGCTCCAACCACCGTGAAGAGCAGCACGATGTGCACAGTAACCATCAAGAGTACGATGGCCGTTTTGACGATGTATTTTAGCTTTAAGAAGCCTCCTAAAATGATCATGCACAGCACCCAAGTATAGACCACGTACTGTGGTTTTTGACAGTGCAATGGTAGACTAGAAGTGTCGTAAGATTGGTTGGAATTGCGGTACGACTCGAATATTTTATCAGACTGAGAAGGGCTAATAGACTCCGCTGAGGCTTTGTGGTTTGAAAAATCCTCCCTCAAAGGTGAAAGTTGAGATTCCAACACCAGTGGCTTGGTTTGGCTGGATGCGTCTTGATGATTGGTCTGCAATTCAGGAATTGCTGATATTTCATCTAAAATTTTAGTTGCTGGCTGAAGCCTTGAGTTCTGTACGTTTCCTTTTGTACGTTTCCTTTCCTTTTCTGTACGGGTTCCAGCAAATGAGGAATCTGTAGCACTTTTAAGATAAGGTGCGGATATAATGTGACTCAACTTAGACATTGTTTGTAAATGATAATTCATAGGTAGTCGTTGTGTTTGTTCGACATTACGTCGAGCTTTACGTAAAACAAGAGGCGCAGCTTCGGTTAAATACGGAACTACTAAGGAAGAAGAGGCTAACTCTCTTTTCGGTCTCTTCTCGAAAGAACCGGAGTGCTCCTCGGGATGGCCTTCATCTTCATGGACAGAAAACTCACTATATGATATAGATGATGAAATAGATTCGTTTTGTAAGTTAACTTTTCTTCGGTCCAGGACAGTATTGCTGCTAGTAGAGTTGAGTTCAGGGTTGAGAAGTTGTACGTCAGAAGCATTAAAATTATCCAAACTAAAACTTGTGTCATTATCTATATTTGGAGAATTCAATTGATAGTGGACTAAAGAAGAAGCTCGAACATGGGGACTTCTTTCTCTAAAAGTTTCATAAGGAGAGTCTGACGAGCTAAGGTCGCACTTTTCCACTAGAAGCGCCTGCGGAAAAAAAACGTAGTTTGAGCTAAAACCCCTTTCAAGAAATAATGACATCATGCAATAAGATATCAATGACTTTGCTGTTGAGAAGCTTAATAATAGTTGCAGAATGAGCATTTAAAGCAATATATAAGCTCAAGAATTACGGCAGAAACTGGAAAAACAGAAAGACTTACTCAAGATCCCGCTTCATCACACGACATTTTCCTACAGAAATGTTGACGTCAGACGCTACAGTCATCGCTGCACGAGGTTAAATTCCTGGTCGAAAAGTGTGTCATCATTTCCTTCCAGCGTGCACAATAGCGTCTTCAATGTTCTCTTTAAAAATTTACAAATTTTCCTATCTATCTCTACCATCATCTTAATCAAGAATCATTCGCAATTATTTAATAATCATTTTAGAATTGTAAATTTTTCAGGATTCTAAGGGATCGCTCGTTCATAAAAGTGTAAATCTCACGACTTGAATTAGAGAACACCTTATTTTCTCTTATTCATTGCGTAAGTAATGAACGCATAATTTCAATAATTTGTATCTTTCTGAACACAGCGCCAAGGCTGCACCGAAGTCCTTCAACACAACATCTACCCCAAGAAAGGTACACTCGAAACTCTTCACCTAGTGACCAAACAAACCTATGATACCAAAGACAAATCCTCCAGAATTGAACGTTATATATACATAAACTCTAACCCAGGGCACGGTGGCGCCCGCAGTAATGCCGGCGACCAGTAAGAAGACGTAGAGCCTCCTGAGGGAGACGTGCTCGGCGAGGGCGTGAGATATATGCTGCACGAAGAGGGGCAGGCACGAGGAAACGTCTCCCAGCGCCACCGCGTAGGCCGCCGCTACGAAGAGAGACGTGCAGCCCAGGGAGATGTACACTGACGTCTCTCTGAGGGGTGAGGAGCGAATGACAGGGCGCACGAGATTATTTTTATATAATAAAGTTTTAGTCTCCCTTAACCACGACAAAGATGTTCCAAGAGAAGAAGGAGGAAGGCACCATTTAGTATGGAGTTGAGGGAACGTAGAATCTATGCACAATGTGCACAGAAATTGTAAGCTAAGAAAGAAGTTCACCAAACAAGAAAAACTTGCCGAAGAAAGCAGTAGGTGCTGAAAAACAGGACAGCAGTGAACCGAAAAAGATAGTCCGTAACAAAACAAAACCTATTCTTTTCAACAAAAAGGAAGCTTACCTAACGTTCAGCTCGGGCCTTCACATAGTCCCCCTGGGAGAGCTAATTCCCTTAGATACAATAGTTGCATCCACCTGAGGGGGCGGGCGCACGAGATTAAAAGAACACAGACTTCTCTGACTAAGACAAGGATAGCGCACTGACTCTTCTGGCTAAGACAAAGATAGCGCACGGACTCTTAAGAGTAATATAAAGACAACGCATCGATTCCTCTGAATAATACAACGATAACGCACTGACTCATCCGACTGAAAGATAACTTACCTATCCGACTCCTCTCTGTTGGGAGAACACGATACGCAACTATGGAGATCAAGGAACTGTGAACTGACTTCTCTTTGAAGGGAAGGGATCAAATGACAAGAATAAACGTGCATAGCTTAGTGAGGTTAAGACAAAACACGAACTCCTTTCTTTCATGCAAACACGGTTGGGAACCTCTTGCATTCATTACTGAGTACCGCATTAGGTCAGAAATTTTTGATCTTGTTTGTGCCAGTAGAAAAATTTAAATATTTGAAGCAAGATTCTTTTTTAAACTGCCCAGCCAAAAGGTTAGTCACAACAGGTAAAATTCGGATGTAATTTAAATTTTTTATAAGTGTCCTCACCAAAATGTTTAAAAAATCTAAAATAATAATAGTCGCGTTCACTACCATTGGCAGTAATAACTGCACCAGCTCTCTGTGCCACAACAACAAACATGAAAAATACAGCAGGAAAAGTCCTTGAAACCCACCAGTCTTA
>JACJUY010003259.1:37496-51079 GCA_014220935.1 Platorchestia sp. MABIK | reverse complement strand
TATGATCTGAACCAGTCATGGGCAACCCCGCGAATGCCATAACAGTGTAGTTTCGAGAGTAATATTTTATGGTCCACACAATCGAATGCTTTTCGAAAGTCAAGAAATACAGAGAAGACAGGCTTTCCTTCATCTATGTTAGAATAAAGGAATTGTAAGTGGTTTAATATTGCCTGTGTTGTTGATTTTTTAGAGCGAAAGCCGTATTGCTTATCGTAAAGAAATGATTTTTGTTCAAAATAGGAGTACACTTTTTTATACACAATTTTTTCGAATACCTTACTAATAATTGGTGGTACAGAGATAGGTCGATAATTGTTTACACAGGTTTTTTCACCATTTTGAAAGATAGGGGTTACTCTAGCAACTTTGAGAGAGTTCGGGAAAGTGCCTAGTAAGAGAGACTGGTTAATGAGATTGGATATCAGCGGGGCTACAATATCAGCAATAATTTTTAGTACTTTTGTCGGAAATGTTTGTAACCCACTCGATTTATTTTTTAGGTTGTTTATGCACGCAATTACATCAGAGGAGTTGGTAAGCGTAAAGAAAAAAGAGTTGTGTTCTCGAATATGATCCATGTATTCCAGATGATCAGTAGGTTCACTTGGAATACCTTCAGCTATAGTTTTTCCTACGTTTACGAAGAAATCGTTAAAGAGATTAAATACTTTGAAATGACATGCAGAAAACTCACGTCTCCAAATGGAAATTCAGGGCTCCAGTCATTACCAGGGACCACCTTTTCTTCCTCCTCCTCATCTTCCTCTCCTCGAGACTGAACAAAATCGCCACTGACTTCCCTGCCAGTTTTGGCGCAATCAGTCACACGCTCGTGTTCAGGCCGTCCACACGGCGTCCGTTCGGCAGCCTTCAACACGCCGTTTTGACCCTTGCTATCACGCCGTGAAATTTTACAGCCCACCGCCGACAGGTCGTTGACGGGACGAACAGAGTTTTCTTTCTCGGATACCACGTCAATGTTCACGTCTTCTGGACTCACAATTTCAGTCGTAACTCCATTACAGCCAGGCTTCGCGGCTGTACTTTTTCCTGTTAATTTACTGCAAGTGTTGACAGTACTGCCTCGGAGTTCACGCACCTTTTCGTCCTCGCACTTCTTATCGCCCACGCCAGCACTCTTGCCACTGTCGCCATTTTTGCTACGTTCGCTCTCGTCGTCATCCTTCGTAAAGGATTTAGAAGCAACATTCAACTGAGTGAGAGAATTTTTCGCTTGAACGTTTGGAGTGGGGGAAGCTTCAGTAGAAAAAGAATCATTTTTATACTTACTATCGTCGCACTCTGACTTGACAGCATTAACGCAGGCGTTCAAGTGGTTACCATCAGAAGTCGCGTTCATAGTATTTTTGCTTGAAGTATTATCAGTTGAACTCCCTAACTCGGTAGTTTCATTCTCAACCAGATTGGCGGTTTCACTTGAAACTAAATTGGGGGTCTCTTTGACGGGCACAGGCTCAGCGGAAGACATCCATATCCCAGAGAGACGTCTTGCACCTTGAGTTTCTTTGTCGTCCGAGACCTGTAGGAGAGTGAAACATACGGAATGAACTAAATATGCAGGCTAAGTACTGATGGCCGCAGTAAATTGACCTAACAGAGAGCCCCCTTCAAAAATATACACTGGAATTAGTACAAAATATAACGGAAATTATTCTGGATGACAATGTTCATACCGAGGCTTTCCCCCAGTGCTCAGAAAATTATTTTTAAAAACTAAAAACCTACGTTACGAATAAAGAAAATTGTGTACCATATTCATGGTACACAATGACTTTGAGATCTGACTAAAGACGTTAGGTCCTCGACACACGAGTCCTGAGGCAAAGTTGTACAGCAGCACAATTATCAAGCTGGCTTCATGTGGCATACTTAAAATTTTATTTCCGATGTGTGAGGTACCGATGATATTGAGTCTCTTTATCGATTATTAATCAGGTGATAGTACCTATTTGAGGAATAATTCGGCGATTACTCTAATATGCTCGTAATTTAATGCATATTTAAAAAATCTACTATTTCAGACGCATCAACTTGAAACAATGAATTTCGAAAACAAATCATGAAATTAGACACGTTATGTTAGTTAGCAAAGAACGCCACCAGGCAGACCCTGCAATTTCCCGCAGTTGATAATAATCTTTTCATGTTTCCTAAAAAAGTGACTTGGCGGTGAGGTACGACGTGCCATTTCCCCAAGAGTGGTTCCCAATGGAAAGAGGTGTACTAAATCCCACTTTTCTAAAGCTCTTTCTTTATTGAACAATACTAAAAATTGTGCTTGCACCAGGAACTTGAAGTTTACTGGATGCCCCCAAGCGCTCTGGCTGCTAGCCTGGGCTATCCTCAGGCCCTAGTACCACAGAAATTCATTACAAAAAGTCCCAAATTGTAAGTCTGACTTACAACAAAAGTTATGTTAATTATCTTACTCAATTACTGACTGGAAGCGACCTCCAGCTACTACACATCGGCAAGCAGACTACGTGGATGGCGGCAAATGTTGTTCATTAACCTACGAGCACAACCTCACACAGTAACAGCATAGATCACAGCCTCCTTAAAGCACAAAATGGACCAGTGTACATGTGTCTCGTCGAATTAGAAACGTTTGACAGAGTGTGGAAAAAATCACGAAATTACCGCTAATAAAGCGAAGAAATTTGACTAAAATGTGGGTGGTGAGAGCTCGGTAGGTGTTGTCTCACGCACTGCAATTTAAAAAAATAATTCTTTCTCGGCACGGCCAAAACAAACAAACTGAAATGAAAACTTGAGTCTTGAATTGCAGAAGGAAATACGGACAGAGCAGAAAGGGCTGCATTTTCCAAACCAAAGTAAACACCATGAATTCTTTGAATGAATCGGGTTCTCCTCTGCTACTTACAAAAACGAATGCAGAATTGGCTACCCCAGCTCACAGATGTCGCAGAGAAAATGCAGCATTCGTGGCTTTATAATGAAACAGACTAGAGTTTAGCAATTAGTTAGTAGTTGACTAATTAGTTAGAAGATGGTTTTATTTTTGCGTTCGAGGAAGGAGATACTATTAATACGTATTAGCGTAAATTTTCCGATTAGTCTTTGAATTTGACGCGTTCGCTGTGGACTACAAGTTATCTCCAAGGAGGAATCTGTATAACTCTTTATGAATCCTAGAACTCACAATCATTTTTAATCCTAATATATACATTCCCTTGAAAGTTTTCCAAAGAAAAGAGATAAACTCCATTTGTCATCAAAAATGCCAGCTCATCAATTGTTGTCAGCAATGAATGTGTAAATTTGTTTTATAAAATCATTGCTTGAGAGCTAACACTAAAATAATTGACAATATAAATTAACGCATTGACTGCGCAACTAAATATTGAGTTCAACACCAAACTAAAATTTAAAGTCAATTGTAGTAAACTATTTTGAAAATACCTAACATGAACTGGATCGTGCCTTCATTTAGCTTTGATTTAATATTTATGAAAATTGAGTTTGCGACTACTGGTCGGTCAACAGCATTATGAAAATTACCTCTGTGTACCACCGGTGGCGCAAGTCGCAGTCAAAGTGCTAAGACAGAAACACATTATTTTACAGTCCATCGAGAATTCGTGGCCACTTTTAACGAGAAATATTGCTTACATGTCCGTCGAAATCAAAAAGTTTGCAAAAACGCACCATTACGGGAAATTAAATATTCAACGTCTAGCACACTTAACACACATTCCGGAACTTTTTCCTGACCAACGAAATTTCAAAATCTTATAACGACTCGATGTACACTACAAAACCTCATATGAGTTTTTAAAAATGCTTATCATTTAACTTTATCTCTCCAACGAGGAAATATGCCCTTGTTTGTCTCAAAAATAGTTTAATTCGTTTCAGATCGTCCTTTCGAGTACCTCATTTTGTTCAGGAAGAAGTTATTGAGTTTACATTGTCCGGTGGACGCTTTTATCAGTAAATATGTCTGCCAGCATGTGTCGCATGACAAAGAAACCAACAAACTAAACAGGAATCTTCGGAAGAACGCAATTTCTTCATTGAAAAATGACACTAATTCAAGAGGATTATGACTAGTTTCAGAGGATTATAATCTCGTGGAAGAACACAGAACAAACACTCCGTTACTTCACCAGAAAATATCATTGAGGTGACTAAAAGGTATCATTCCAGTGACTAAAAGGCAAGATAAGAAACCTACTCTGTTCTAATCATAGAGTAAATTGGCGGACTCGAAAGCGAGGCAATGCATGCGAGAAAAAGTTCCATTGCTCCAAAAGTGACAACTCAATAACCATTTCTAGACCATAACTAGAGGCTGCCTGTAAATTAGAGTACATTACATTAGCAAATTAATACGGTAACCACCACGGGTTGAACTGAAGTTCAATATTCAACTCAAATTTAAAGTCAAGTTGTAGTAAGCAAACTTGAAAATAGCAAAAATTAATTGTATCGTGCCTTTATTTAGCTTTGATTAAGTACTTATGAAAAATGAGTTTGTGACTACTGGTCGGTCAGCAGCAATATAAAAATTCCCTCCGTGTACCACTAGTGGCTCGCATTGCGATTATCGTATTAACACGTTCCCCGCGTATTGGGCCATGTATGTACCAATAGGTAAATAGCTCATTCACGTACTGGTATGTACAAATGACGTTTCATCTGTTTTGTGATTTTAAAAAAAAACTATCTTATCACACGAGATGAAAATGTTACCGTGCAGTTGTTTTTTTCAAATTTTTTAGGAAAAATTCAAACATTCAAGTTGTAAAGTCAATTTCCCTATTCTGCTACTTACAACACAACCAAACCAACCGTAAACAACCTCGGAAACGAAGTGAACGCGTTAAATAAAATGAGACAAACCTGACTAGAAGATCTGCGGTCGACGAAACAGTCTCCTGCGCTGGTGAGAAGCGCGCGTGCGCAGTTGCGGCGTCTGCAGTGCAGGGGATCGTCTCGGGCGATCAGGTATGTCTGTACCCCCTTGTCCTGATGGCAAATGTGATGCAACAGCCATCAACAGACGCATCAAGCATATTCCGACGTATGGATTATTTCTTTGTGTGACCAAAACAAAGGAGTAAGTGGAGTTCGATACGTGAGTACCAATATGGAAATGAAGCTAAATTATTGTTGGTTGATCAATATTGGTCATTATGTTTACTGAAAATAGCCACGGGCATTCACCCCCTTGTCCTGACGGCAGATGTGAGGCAACCGCGATCAACCGACTCATCAACTAAAACTTCTATAAGTGAATTATGGCATTGCGTGATTAATACAAGTGATGATGTAGGTGTGGTCAGGTAAATGAGCACCAATACGGAAATGTAGTTAAATTATTGTTGGTTGATCAATATTGGTCATCATGTTCACCGAAAATAGCCACGGGCGACCAGGTATATCTGTACCCCTTTGTCCTGACGGCAGATGTGAGGCAACCGTGACGAACAGATGCATCAAGTAGATTTCGATATATGAATTATTTCTTTGTGCGACCAATACTAATAAAGAAGTATGTGTAGTTCGATAAATGAGCATCAATACGTAAATGTACCTAAATTATTGTTGGTTGATCAATATTGGTCCTCATATTCACTAAAAATAGCCGATGGCATTTAGAAATGTTAGCTAATGATCACACATAGAACACCGTTTCAGACGAATCATAACAGTTCGTCGGTCAATCAAATAACATCTATCTAAATAGACACCATGGGTGAGTCTTTTTGACTGGAAAATTGGCACAGAACGTTTATGATTCTCGTGGAGTTTCCCCAAATGGCCTCACAAATCACCGCCTGCAATTAACTGTCGTAAGATATTGAAATGCATTCGAGTTTCTGGAAACAAAGGCACAAGCGAACCCCTCATCAGAAATCAATTTCAAGACAAGAACTTTTCGCCTAAGTTCAATATCGAAGAAACTTCAGCCATGAATTTAGCAGTAGGACTTGATAGCTTGGAAAGTCTGTCATTTACGTGCAGTTTTAGAAAACGGAGGAAACTTGTCGAAAATAATGAACAAGTCAAGCCGGAATTGAATATTTAGAAATGAGTGCTGTTCAATTCCAGCAAAAAATTCATTTTTAGCTTCTAACTTGGGGAAGTCCGCGGCTGGCTCTAATTAGACACATGGAAGCCAGCTCATTTGCTTAGGAAAGAAGATAATGGACAAAACGGCTGAGAGCATTTGCGAAATTGAGCGACGCATGCTTTTTTTTATACTGCTAAGCAATGTTCGACTCAGCAAATGAATTGCAGTTTCTACTAAAAAGAAATTCCTGTAAAACTTGTGCTCGGTTGAAAATAACAGTCTGAGCCATCAGCAGAAGAAATTTTACATTGACTGTTTCCTCTGTAATTACATTTCATTAAGAAAGGATGAAGACTAATTTGAGACATTTATCAGTTAGTAAAAACCTTGGGAAAAGACTTCACTCCTAGAATCAGGGGCAAATTTTCTGTAGCACCAGTGAGATGGGATATATCTGGAATGAACTTCTTAGCACAAGACATGAATAAATACTTTTGTACTGTTGGAGAAGTCGGGGTAAGGTATAATGCACCAGCCTACGACGCTCATTAAATATCTAGTATAGACTCCAAAATGGGCACTAGGTAGACCTTACATGTTTTGACAAGGTAGGCAATATGACGTTCGGCGATGGTGAACGAGACAGGAACAGATTTGAAAAGCCTAATTTTTTTCCAAGGTCAGCGAAATTTTTTTCGGTTGTGAGAGATAGACTGCGGTAAAAGTAGGTAAAAGGAGTTAAAAGAAGCAACAAGAGATGTTGATCATTGAAAAATAGTCGTCAGAATATTGTTTTTTAAGTGCTCGTTTGTGGAACGTACGCAATCAGTTTATATTCGCCAGAATGTTGTACATTAAGCGCCAGTCAGCGAAACGTGCTCACATGACTGATATTCGCCAGAATGTTATATTTTAAAAATCAGCACATCCATCTTACAGCTCAGATCAACTTCTATAGATAATCTCTCGTAAGGTTTACGGAAAAATATTTTTGATTACAAGTTCTAGTTGTCTGTTTATCACCAATCAGTTTCCGTGAATAATGGCTAAATGACATTTTATATCTATCTTAAATCCAAACAATCTTTGAAACAATCCTAGACTTAGAAATTCTTTCACGCAGCTGAAATAAAGCAAATCTGATCACGATGTAAAACATGTTAGAAGCGGCAAACAAAGTTTAGACAATCGCTGCCGCGAATTTTTTTTGACGTAAGAGACAACCCACATTCATGAGCATTTCATATTTTTCGAATCTCAATCGTGAATGCTAAGTTTATTCGTGTAAAATTGCGTCCACACAGGAACATCCGGAAAACAGCCTATACATCAGTAAAGGAATAGTACACCAACACAAAAATTATTTTCATTCCTTAACACGTTTGGCTGAGATGAGTTAAACTGAACTTCAATATTCAACTCAAATTGGAAGTCAAAAGTTGTTAGCAATTTTACAAATACCAAACATTCACTGGGTCCACTAAATACCATTAATTTTAAAAGAGTGCTAAGAAAAATTTTCAAACGACCCACTAATGGGTCGTTTCGTTACAGAAAGATATAAAGCACGACCCATCAACAGGTCATATTACAAGCAACGTGTTAAAACTTCCTTCGAAAACTACAGGGAAATTTTAGAGCAGCATTTTTTATAATAACATCATTATATTCATACGCATGAAAAAACAGAAAGTAGAATATAAGTTTAGGTCATTCCTTGAAAAATGAAACTGTAGGACTCACCTGTAAATGCATGGAATACAATGAAATGTGACAGTAATTTTCAGCTTACTTTTCAATACGCAATTCGTTTCAATTAAACAAATTCTAACACGCAAGATTCTTTCTCTCATTGAACTACCTAAGATCATAAAAAGAAAAGTCTGCCGTGAGGAAATAAAAAGATTAGAATTTTATGGCAAGAACAACTCGCATCTAAATCAAATCCAAAATTGTTCAATTTCATTCACAGCGTCATTTCAATTGCAAGTAGATCAAAGTGTGCAATTCCGTTCATATTCTCCGAGTGGACAAGGAAATGAGGTTTTGAACGCCAGCGTAAAATTCAACACATTCTCAACTGTCGAGAACATCATAGAAAGTCCTAGCGCTCCAGCAAAACCGCTCTGAAAGAAAGTGAATGATTTTTCCATTGGCCAGATCCGCTGGACAGCCGCCGCTGCAAAAGAGATCGTCCCATAAATGCGGCATTTGCTCGGCAGCAAAACACCTGACGAGGTCCGCAACCTCATGGGGTCGCAAACGTCAACAGGGGGTAGCGTTACACAAACAGGATGTGTATCCACAGGCATGCAGCTCGTTGCTGATAGAGTCCCAACTAACTTAATAATAAATTTTCATTCTCCATTATTGACAGGGATGTCGAGCAGCGCAGTAACAAAATAAGTACCAAGTGAAGTGAAGCATTCAAGTTACAAAACTCTAACAAAAAAATTCTGCAATCACAGGATGAATGTTTTGAACTTCAAAGAACACAACAGATGCGTAGTGGAAAATGAAGAATTTAATAAAATACAAAATTATGAGCTGAATTTACCGTGGCAAACAAAACATATTATAGCAGTTACAAACCTTGAGGTAGTCGTCCCTGGTGTGGCCAAAGCCTGGCTCCACCTCATACGCGTTGTTGAGGCAGTCCAGCGTCGCCTTCGAGATGTGAACGCGTCTGCAACGAGCGCAAGATGTCACCAATTTGCTCTACGTGTTTGGAATTTTCAAGAACACTAATGTAGAAGAATCATGTGCACCTTACACATTTTAAGCTTTTGATAAAACTGCTTACTACAATTGACAAAATACTTTTAAATAGCGAAAAACGTGAGCGATCTTGATTTTGCTGCAAGGAACAGATGAGCATGAACAAGAGTGTACAGAGCTTTGTTGTCTAATATTTTCAAACTTCGAACCCTGCAATAGTTGCCTCGCACTCTATCTATTCGTCTTCCTTTAAGTTTCGCCAGTGAGTGGTCGAAAAAAACATCGAATCTTTAGTCAATATCAAATTCGACAGCTGCCAAAATTTTCTGCTTTCCCCTTCGAAAATTACTCCGTGATTTAGGGATATGTCATTGCGCTTAGAATACTCAGCGTGAATTATTTTTTAAATATCCAAGTGTGATGAATTAACTTTGGCTTTCCAGAGCCAAATTACGCGAGTTATTTTATTTTACACACGAGACAAAAAATTAATGTTTTCCGTGAAATTTTTTTTTTCATTTAAGAATTGCTATGAGCCTAACACGTATGGAACTTTCAACTCAATTAATTGCTGCCAAAACAATTTAGATATAACATCAAATATGAAATAACTCAAGCCCCTTTAAGCGTCCGTCCAAAGTAGATGCGTAAATATGCACACCTTAAATAATCAATGAGCCTCCGACCTAATACTGAAAAATCCACGCATTGGGAATTTTTTTGTCATAGAAATCTGATCGAGCTTCAGAAACTTCGGCAGATCTCTCTTGCTGGCATACCTGAAAAATAAGATTTTTCCTTTCTTCTAACATTCTTCCTAGCATGCCTTCACTTTTCGCTCTAAAAGTACCCGTTTTGATATTGTTTTAGGATTTTCGTACTATTTTTCTCGCCTACTAAATCTATCAGTTCTAATTTAGCTTCAACAATACCTATCGGTCCTCATCCTCCCTGGTCCGACCTTAAACTGTCAGCTTTGATTGAGTGGACCAAAATTGCTCTCACCTTGTCGAGATTCCCCCTTGGAAGGTCTTTCAAAAGTGGGTTCACAAATTGTTTTTTTCTGGACAAAATTCTACAGTTTCGTTTTTTCACACAAAATTGGACCCCACAAACTAATGTCTGGCAATCCTGGATTTATGGAGAAATTTTATTCATGAAATTTTCCCTTCCGAAGATTTTGCTCGTAAAAATAGAAAATTTCGCACCTTTTCTCGAGCGATAAGATTTCGAGCAGCTGCGTCTCTCTGAACGAGCGCACACGAGACGGTGCGAGAGACACAGGCGTCAGGTTGAGTTTCGGAGGTTCAGTGGAAACTTAGCGTCATAGAAAGAAGAAGTCCTCCAGACTTTCACTTTACTAGTAAAGTTCGGGAACAAAAGAACTACCTCAAGTGCGACGAAGAAATAAAAAACTTAAGGATGGAAGTTACTTCTTCATTAGTGTTTGAGCCATTGGTGGTTACATCAGGCTATAAAACTACAATGGCACACAGCAACAGAAATGAGCCTTGTGGCTCATTCTCTGATTCTCCCAAAGTTCCGAGCCGTCGGATACGAATCACGCAGGTACCAAAACAGAAGAATGAACAAATTTACTGTCGTCAATATTCACACACAGGCACCAATCCATTCATTTTAACACAGTATCTCTAAACGCGGCTGTTACCCAATGCACAGTACAGAAGTTGAACAGTTTTTCAACGCTAATTAATTTTAGAGCTAGGATCATCTACTTTTCGATTAGACATTATGAGTGGAACTTTAAATGTTTCAAATTGAGAAACGGATTCTGATAAAGCCGACTGAATTACTCATGCAGTTGTTTCCCTTCAAATCTACCTGGAATTGAAGGAAAGGCGCAAGCGTACACGGCTCGTTTCGGTTACTACATTTAATTCTAAATTGCTAACAACCACTTCTTGTAAATTAGATTGAGAAATCAATTTCTCAATAATTCCAACGTAATTATTCAATTGATTCTAGTGCTAGGTCACTACAGATCTTCGTACAATTTAAACTAGGATTTAGCTCGAGAGGAGAGCAACCTAATTTAGTGGGTTGTTTGGCCGTTAATTTACGACATCATCAACGGTAACACAGCTTCCAAAAGCATTAATTCGCCTAAGGTCTCACCAAGATGTCAATTTCGAAGACGGGAGAGAGGGATGTTAGGGCTGAGCGTAATAAATCATTACCTTCAATAAGGCCGGACTGATAGAGATGACTGAAGTAAATAAACTCAATTTGCACGTCCGTTCAGGATAATATTTTGGTAGTGATCAATGTACAGGATGCGAAAAAAATGAAATTAATACTACTCAAAAGGGAAGCGCTTGATAAAGAAATGAATTCAAGTAGGAAAAGCTCCATCAGGGACTGACTGCTGAAATGGTAGATAAAAAACAAATGAAACAAACCACGTTGTTTAAAAAAAAAATTACTGTCTTATAACAATTCACAGATTCATCGATCTTATTCAGTAATATTCAATAACTCACACAGGACATTAACTGTGTGAAATCATGTTAGGAAGCTCAGTTGCAAAAAATTGTTGTATGGAGGGAGAATAAAGAACAAGCTAGATCGAAAAAATTAAAATAGTCAAATTTGAATTACCCTGGTTCCGATGGACTCCCTGCTAGACAGCTCTAACAACATTGCGTCAGACGTAATCATTGTTCGCAAATTAAGAAAAAAACAAGTTGAAAGCTGAAAGAACTATAGTGCACTCTGAAACAATCACTGCTAAATGATGACCGCACAAAGTTGAAGGTGCAAAAATTGCATGTGTGGTTCACTAAGCCTTTCAAAGCACAAAGAAAAACTTCCAGGAAATGAAAGCCTGACCAGGCCGATCAGTTTTGTCTTCCTAAACACAATGGCAGGATGGAGGAGGCGAGGAACTTCTAATTATGCAAGTTCAATTTCACAAGGTAAAGTTTGCTAGCAGTTCAACAAAGGGAATCGTGAGACGGGTCAATTTTTGTCCAGTTTAAGTGGTTCAATCCAGCTTGTGATCATGCAAGATAAAGAACTATCAAAGAGCTCGTGCTTGAGAACACTACTAACATTGTAAACTTCTGGTACTGAATCAAGGGATTTCATTTTCCTTTCGCGAAGAATGGGAAATTCTATATTCTTACCATACTTCCCGTGAAAGCACTGAGATACTTGACCGGGAAAATCTACAAATCGACCGCAAGTGAAGGAAGCAATTATAGCACTGTGTTGATGTGAGTATATTGTGATTAAATATTTGATCCATGTCTTAATTCAAGATTGAAAACCAGACGAGTGCCGCTTGCTCAACAAAATTTTTTCAGCAATGTTTCTTTATCAATTGCGGGGCGGCTATTTCGTTTTCAACCATGTTTCTCAGGTCTCTCAATGTTCAGGACAAAGATCAGACCTTAAAATCTATTTGAATACATGAAATGAATATTTTGAAGATTTATTCACCTCTTTATAGAGGTATGATTTCCAATATAATAGTGAGAACTATCTGAAAGTTGTGCTGTATACAAAATACCGAAGAGTGAAAAAAATTCGTTTTCTTGCAGTCAGAGAGCACGGATTCTCTGCTCATCCGAACAGAACCAAAATTAAATCTTCCCACAATACTAGTGCTGGCGTCAACAAAATCTATGGTGCAAATTTTGTGCATTAATACGGGATCAATACAGCGCTCGTGATACTAGCAGAGCTATTTCCGTTCTGTTTTCACCACGATGAAATGAAAGTGATAGTTCATCACAAATTTTGGAATGCTGAATTCAAAAAAGCCTCGTTTGTGCTACATTAACAAGCACGTGATGTATCTTCACAAAGTTATGACAAATTCACACTCAATTTAATAGCTAAATGAGACAGGCAAGCACGTAGGCTGGGAGACTGCAAAATTTGGATGTGCAGTAAAGTTGACTTGCTCACAACATTCAAAAAGAAAGAGAAAAAACGCACGTTAACCCCTGTATGTGACCAGCCAATTGACTCAGACATTGCAACAGTAATATACTACAAAACCTCAAAATGAACTTCAAAAGAGAAAACGTACTCTAATCTCCACACTAAAGCTTTAACAAGTCGTAAGAGTGATAAAATAATTGAAAAAATGGATGAAAAAACTCCTCAACAAACTATCAGAACTTGCATCCTCTAAAAAATAGCTTTATATGGAAGACCACTCAATAACTCACTCCAAAAGAAAAGTTGGAAAATACAGGCAAATAATGAAGATAAAGCTTATCCCAAGCTTGAAGAAAAAAATTCAGCAAAATTAAACTTTTTGAAATTGAAATCTCTACGCACTAACTCTTTGCAGCTAAACTTAGTTCAAGATTCCTAGTACGCATCTCAAGAGGACCACAAAATGCGACCATTTAATATGAACTGTAGAAAATAGGGAATCTATGCACAAGTAGTACTTCCAAACAGAATATCCTGTGCACAGAAACGACAAGTTAGGAATGAAGATAACACTCTAAAGAAAAAAAGCTGACCAAAGCAGAGGGAGCACGGAAGATAAAGTTCCGATTAATGGCTGAGGTAACCTAACAGTATCTCTCCTGAGGGTGCCAGTCTCCATAGTATGAGATAGACTAACCTCCATGACCTAAACTCATTATCGATCCAATGCCTCCTGAAGGAAGTTTTGAACACAGTGAAGCCTATCCTACCAAAATTTGCCTTAAAAATCCTCCACAGCGTATTGATTCACACCTTTTATCCAATATGGCTTTCAGGCTTGGCTATATGGAAGTAAAATAGAAAAAAGAAAGAAAGAAAAAAGAAAAAACAT
>JACJUY010003259.1:5803-21405 GCA_014220935.1 Platorchestia sp. MABIK | reverse complement strand
TGAGACTGGAGACCTGAGACTGGAGACCTGAGACTGGAGACCTGAGACTGGAGATCGAGACTGGAGATCGAGACTGGAGGCCGAGATCGAGACTGGAGGCCGAGACCGAGACCGGAAACCGCAACCGGAGACAGAGGCCGGATAACGCGGGACAGCAACGAAACACGACCACCAGGAGCAGCAGTTTGGAGGATCTCGTAAATCAACCTTCAAAGAATTGCGAGGCTGGAGAGTTTCGGAGACACGAGGTGAAGGGAACGCATGCGGAACTTTGTGAAATGGTATAATGCAATACGTAGGTGGGAAGAGATGCGGCCTGTGAAACTAATTCATGCACTTCGATGATATGATAAAAATGCTGTGAAAAACTGGCGTAAAGCTCATGAAATGGTTGATTGGACTCCATGTAATGTGGATTTAGTTTCTGAAATAAGAAGGTGAAAACCGAGAGTCGAGAACGAGAGTGAGAAGTGCTCTCAGCTGAAATAAAACAGAACTAAAATCACGACCGCGGGAATCAAATTTCAGGCAGTCGTTCTTGCTCGCATCGTGAATGACTAATTAGATACCATTTTCAATTTAAAATATTTGTTTTGAATTGAGGCGGTTATCGTAGTATTTTTGAGCAGGACTCACTCTTTCTTCACCGTGGGAGTAAAAACACTTAAGCTGCAAAGAATGCAGGTAATTTTATCAGCAATGTCTAGGTCTTTCTAGAACAGTGGTTTTTAACCTGGGTTCGATCGAACCCAAAGTCATCGGTGAGTCATTGTCATTGTCGTCCTCATTGTACAGTTTATACACTAATACAATGTACAATACATACGTGTGTTTTGAATTTGAAGAAAAGAAAGCACATTTTATTTTGCTAACTACGAAGGGTTCGATGAATGCATGTATGGGACTCGTGGGGTTCAGTACCTCCACCAAGGTTAAGAACCACTGTTTTAGAAAGATCTAGAACAAGGGGCTCCTTTAGTATATAAGGTGGAGCTTAACAACTGAGGGAGTTTTTTGTTCGGTGAAGTCTGGGAGCGTCGAGCACCAGAGTGTTATACTAATCGTCGCGATGTAGAACCAAAACTTGGCTAAACGGGATTTGAGTAATTAGTGAAAATACATTCCAGAGTTTTCGTTTATTGAGTAAATAGAACGAAAGGATGCTTTGTTCATTACCAGATAGATGTTAAAAGTTGCATTTGAGCCAACCGGTGAAAGAGGTGACGAAATCTTAAGTCATTCGAAACGTCAGGAATAAAACAACATCGGCATCTACGGATGCTTTATTTCCAATTGAAGCATGATACATATCACCTTTTACATTGGTTTTTCAAATACCTTAGAACTAACACCAGGACGCCATGACGCTTTCTCCCGGTCAAAGACCGGTACCCATTTCAGACACCTGGGTAGAGAGGGGTATTGTGCTTAGAATTTTTCTCCTATACTCAACAGAGAAAATCGCCACCGGCGCCGAGACTCGAACCCGGGTCTCCCCACATGGAGTCAGGTCCTATACACACACGGCTATGGCGAGCACGAATCTAGTTCAAGTTTTCAGTTCGGTTTTATTTATTTGATTTGTATTAATGCAGGAACGAATCTTTCATTTCCAGTTGTAATTTAGCTCATTTTGTGGGAGGCGAACGGGGATTAAAAAGAAATTTAAAAATGAATGCTAAAATAAATTAGAATAGAATTTCAATTTCAAATTGAATAGATACATCAGCAAAAAATGTTACATTTCTATGCACTTGCAACGTAGCTGAACTGTTATCGACATTGCAGAGGGATATATTACAAATGAATGGACAAAAACAAAAATGTCCCCAGGTGGGAAGGCTGCCAGAAGACCCTGCGAAAAAACCTCGGGCGTATGAACTGAAGGATGTCGCCTCTCGATGAAATTTCAAGGGAGGGCCATACATCTCGGCAGTCACTTTTTCCTGTTGGGTTGATGACGACGGCAAAGACAACGCTACAGTTCAAAGTGCGCGATTTAGGACACTGTGAAAAGTCCGTCCGAGTTGACGACAAGCCGAGCTAGACGCGAACGTAGAAATGCGTTGAAGGATGAATGTAGCCTTAAATTTCGGGTGTTATTTTCAAGATGAGTAGAAGGGACATCTCAAATGTAATTAGCAATCATTTGTTTGATCATTACGATTTATAATTTAAATTCATTGATCATAAAGTATTTTACCAGCATTATACGATTATGTACGCAAGAAAGAGGTATCGTTATCAAGGTTAATAAAGAAAAATGTGGCCGTCAAGTGATCAATTATTATATTCGGTAAAAGCAGCGTGCATACATTGCGGATGGCAATTTTTCCCATATAGAGTGTACCTGGTGTTTAAATAATAATTGGTTGATCCAATGGTTTCATTTCCAATTTCTACATTGAGTTGTGTTTACGCTTGTGTCGATTGATTGTTTCTGGGGTTTCGTATTAATTATTTGGTTGTACCGTTTTGCAAGCTCATTCACAACAATTAGCATGATCATGTATTTAGCTTTACCTCATATAAAGTAATTGAATCTTTCAGTTAGTTATTATTATCCCCATGTTGATCAAGCAAATGCAGTATAGTAAGCTATCTCGACCTCTTATTTCTCTCTTCATGTGTATCTTTCCTCTGTAAATTTGTCACTTCTTTATCTTTCCCTATCGAGGGCTGAAATCCCCTCTTCGACACCTGACTCTCCTTGCATCTGTAAGGAGGAAGGTATGTAGGGACCGTGACAGACGAATTCAATGAAAATATGCAATGTGTAAAAAAAAACAAATGGGTGATCACTGACAACACAATTCGATAGAAAAAATGAGCTGGTGGAGACGAAGCATTGAAAATGTATTCCCCAACACCACAAACAGCTGGCAACCTGTTTTTTCTTACCTCCTTATACTTCCATCCTTTCGCTTTTCTTGCCATTTGTTATCTATTTTCCCCCTCCCAGGTATTTTGACTGATCAATTCCATCACGATGCTCGCCATCTAGTTCACCATCTTGCTTTATCGACTTACAACAAAATTTTTCTTGTACGTGCGGCTCGATCTCACCACAGCCAGCGAGGTTAGATTTTATGTTAGCTTAAACCACAACATAGCCGTTCCCAAGAGAAGAAGTAGAGAGGCACCGTTTAGTCTGGAATAGAAGAACCGGCAATCTCATATGTTCAAAGTGTGTCCCTTGCTCCATACGTTAGAAGCAGTGAGGTTTAAAGAAGTTGATGGAACAAGTTGAAGAAGAAAGCAATAGGTACTGAAAAATAACAGCGGTGAACTGATAAAAATAGTCCACAACCAAACTAAAACGCGAATCTATGGGAGCGCTAATTCCTTAAAAAACAATAGTCGTAATCCTTTTAGGAGTAAAGATGGTCCTCACAAACCCCTACGACGGTGACAACTTATTTTCGGTTCATTAACATTCATTAATGATCTATCAAATACTAATACCCAAAATGTTAAATATCCTTCTCAATTTTAAAGATGAACACAAAATGCAGAAATCATTCCTAATTTTAACGAAAAATTCAAAGTCGAAATCCTTCAAAAAGCGTGCAAAGCCAACTACTTCTTTATTCCGGTTTTGTAGCACAACTTGAGAACTGACTCCAGAAAGCTATTTATCGTCAGCGATTATAAGTTAATAAATCCTAATCCGCACGTCAGAAACACACGTCCACGGGCTAAAATATAAAAATCCAAATTTCCCTGAAGGTGAGAGAAAATCTTCAGTCTACTCGAAACAACCCGTTTGGTAAAATTTGATAACTTGCACGTACTTTTATATCCTTCAGAACAGTGATCACTCGTTAAAAATATGCTGGCCAGATTTATAATTTAAATTCACTGATCATAAAGTCTTTTACCAGCATCATACGACTAAGCGTAATCAAAAGAAACAGTTGATATTTACCACCTAACATCCTTCCGGAAACATCAAGCAGCCCTTCACATACGCGTGCAGAATGTCTTTTTATGGAGGGAACTGACCAATGAACTTCTAAAGTAATTTACGACCACCGCAACTCACCAGTGAAGCCTTTGATGTCTGCGAATAAAATGGACACGTTCTCGTAGCGGTGGATGTAAATCTTGTGAAACTGCGCGGGCTGAAACTCCCCTCTCTCTTCTTCACGAGCGATATCGCGAATCATCTCAAGGGCGACGAACCGAGGCAATACTGTAATTTAAAATAAATCAAGAGATCAATTTCCTCCAAGATATGTGAACTTGTGTGCAGTTATCCCTCTTACGAAACGTGGGAAAAACGAACTGTTGAAATTTTATTCGTACTTTTTCTTAGAATCAAAGTAATGAGAAGGTATAAGTTTAACATTGAATATTGCTGTTGTAGCATCTTAATAGGAAAGAAAGTTTTGAATGTATTTCCATCATAAACGAGGTTGAAAGCGAAGAAACTTCTGCAAGAAAAAAATTGGCTTCACATGAAACTGGGTTCGTAAAGCGTTACATGCGTGAATTATCAGGGACCATTGGCTCGTTTAAAACAGATACATATCGTTTAGATAGTCTCTACAGCGCTTGATCAGGTAAAGCTGCTCCACATGTTCGATTTCGTATAAATGTAAGATTTAATTATAAACTGAATAATAGATTCGTTAAGTACGACCTCAGCAGTATCCGAGTAGCCGTGATGTATGCTCAATGGGAAACACTCATGCATAGAGTTACATATCATGCACGACGATTGAAGCAGATCCGTCCGTAAGGTTAGCCAGTTAAAAGAAACAGGGGTATGACATTCGTACATTTTAAGTTGCTCCGAAAATGTATGTCTCGTCCGTAACACTTGCCCGAAGAACCTATCATTTCACCTGTTCAGGTAGGAATGTTAGGTACAAACTCAGATATGCTTGTTTTCGCCCCCTTCCTAATACTTCTGGAGTCAGTTCTTGGATCCATCAAAACCATTAAACATCGTGCTAACTTTTCCAACAGGACCAAGTAACTCAGTCTCCCGACGCGAAAAAGTTTTCACCTTAACGAATAATATTCCCATGCATGCCCCTTTCCTTCTCCTTTAGCATTGGATTGTGCTTTAGAATTGGATCAAGCATTGGATGTAACTCACCGTGAATATCAGCTTTAACATTTATAAGAGTGATAAGCGCAGAATGTACTGAATAAGAGATGTTGCAATTTTGATTTTTGAGTCCGTAATTGATGGCTGCAACGCTGTAAATCTTCAAGTTGTTCAATACGCATGTGCTCAGTCATCAGCGCAAAAAAAAAGAGAGTAAATGAAGATTTCTCCTCACTCAAATCAGTTTGGAAGGAAATACTAAAATCCTTGAAGAAGTCGTATCTAATCGAACTAAAATAACTTTAACCAGTCGCAATTTCAATGCGCAAGTGTATTTTTTCTCTCGTAGGGGCACTGTGATACTTCATATCGAGCATGGACGAGCATCATTGTTAAGTTAGCAATAGTTGTGCGCTTGAAACAACGAATAAAATTGACTAAACCTTAATACTACAGCAGTTTTAATAGTTGTCAAAATACCCTTTTAAAAAATTTGACCTCAGAAACAAGACCCTTATAAATGGTCGTTGTTCTTTGGGCAGAAAATCGTTCTCTAGTATCACGCCTTACTAATGCAGCAATAAGCCGTCTATGCCGGAATACCTAGACTTAAGCATTGAATAAGCAGTATATCTGTAAAAGAACTTGATAGTACTCGCAGAACTTGCAATTAAGGATGAAATACTTCTGTACGTGAACGAAATAAAAAAATGCAGGTCGTGCATGATTGAAGAAGTTCAATTTTTAAAAATTTACTATAGCACACACACAATACAACGGAAAAATTTAAATTACAGTAAATGTAGTGAATAGAATAACACAACTCCAAATGCTGTGAGCACTAACACATCACAGGTCGCTCATAACCACTCACTCACCTGACAACAAAAGCTTTTCCTGCCGGAGGTTCTCCTGCCGCGTCCGACACCTCATCTCCATGGCCCGCTTCGTTTCCAAGAATGCCTTTCTCTGACTTCTGTCGCTGAGGTACTTGGTGTACAGCCCGGACGTGTTCAGGCCCAGAGACAAGAGAACTTCTGCCACTAACCACACCCAGTAGTGAGATTTTCCGCCCTGAAACCGGAGATAAGCATTAGTGTTGTCTTTAGCCAGAGCTAGCATTAATGTTGTCTTTAGCCAGAGCTAGCATTAATGTTTTCTTTAACCGGAGATAAGTACTAATGTTGTCTTTACCATTATCCATTTCATTTCACCGTAATAAATACTCGTTCGAATAACGAAAACATCTCTTTTTGAAAAAGTACATTCTATATAATCTTCTGTATTGAGATATACAAACAGTGCGCGCGTGTGGCATGACCTCATATTCAGTTCCAAAACCCGCTGCAAGTAAATCTCTAACATGCAACAGCAATCATCGGATACCGAATAATCATTCACGCTTGCATGCGAATAACGACGGCTAGCGTGGCCTCCTTAACAGTAGGGAGTCGATACTATGAATATTGTGCACGAGAGCATTCGCAGTTGCTCGAGACAGGTGTCTTTGTTCAATGCTCTGCATTGCATCGAACAAAGATGCGTCACATCAACGGCCTGCAGCAAAGAGACGGATGACGCCGTATCAACTGTTGATGAGACTGTGTTATAGAGAAGATCGAGGGATATTAATATCCGTCTCCCTATACTCCAAGAGACTCGGGCACCGATGTGGAAAGCATTGCATTAGGCAAGATCATCAATATTGTGTACTAATGTTCCCAGGGATAGCATTTTTAATGATTTCTTTTCAACAAAGAGACACGTGTCGGTCGCTTTTTCTCGTCAACTTTCAGGTTCATACAAACATACAAACATGTTTGTATGTGCGGATCTTTCTGAACCCTTCAATTTTTTTATCCCATGCATGGGATGAAAAATTACTATTTTTACTTTTTTAAGATGACCATGGAGCACTGGACGACCAGGTATTTTCGACGTTGTGTATGAATGAATACACGCAGTGAAAATAATTTTTTTAGAATCCGAGGCAGAGAAACGCTAAAAATTGCACAGTGGCAGAAATAAATGCGAAGGATATCCTCAATATTGCTACTTGCAAGACTAACTCTTTTGTTGGAATTCATAAAATTCATATAAAAATTCCCAATTTCGAAATTTAAAGGGTGTAACATTTAACTGGCATAGGAAATTAACATATCACATTTTAAACATGACTTCGTGCATACCTTGTAATCCAGCGATAGATGCAGCTCCGCAAAATCTACGTGCTTCGACTCTATAGCTCCGCACTTCACACTTGTAAGAAAAGCTGTAATTGGCGTTTTCACGCTGTACTGTACATGTTGGTCTTTCCCCTTTTAAAAATCAAAATCAAACATTGAGTAAATATGAATTGACTGTGTGTGAGGGTATATCAATTGTTCAGGTCTCAAGCATATTTTAAGGAAGCCCATTGAGATGGGCCTCACATATTGGACCTCATATATTCCCCCTTACGTTGCTTTGGTTTCAAAATTCATTCGAGAATACTTGATGAACAGCGACATGCAGATGCCAGCATTGAGATAATTTTTTTAGCTTTACTTTACTCATACTCTTGAACTATTTCCAAGAACACCGCATTTCAGAAATGCAAGTATTGATGTAATGAGCAAAAACAGAAACTATTTTTATTTTTAAAATGAAAAACATGCAAAAATAACAGCGAGCAATAAACCGTCTATGCCAGTGAGCAATAAACCGTTAGTATTTAACAAGGAAGGAGGATTGAATTTTCGTGATATTTCGTAAAAACAAAAAGAGCAGTTAGGGAAACCAAGTATGCTCTACGTTGGTCACCGTAGTGCATTTTTTCTTATACCTTCAAAACGCTAGTGGGAAACATACTACAATAATGAGCGATGCACGGAAAAATGTCAATGCACTTTATAGACAAAAACATAAATGATGTAGAACTGTAAAACTGGTTTATTTTCTATTTCAATCTTCAGCTATTTCCCACACTTATACTGCTGTTCCCACGGGGTGAGCACGTCGCATTATTTTGTGATGGGTTTAGCTGAAGAATAGATTAGATGTTAGTTCAAGCCTCCGTAACCGCCACAAAGGAGTTCCAAAGAGAGGAAGGAGGGAATAACCATTCAGTTTGGAGTTCAGGGTCCTCGGAATCTATGCACAGGGTGCAGAAAAACAGTAAGTTGAGAAAGAAGTTCATGAAACTAGATAAAAAATTGATAAAAAAGGTAGTAGTTGCAGAAAACAGAGCAGAACAAAAAAATGCTGCGTAACAAAACAAAAAACCTTTTCTATTTCACTAGTTGTATCCTCCTGAGGGGGCTTAGCTGAAAATTTATATATATTTATTTTTTTTACACAATATATCAAGAAATTAACAAATATTGATTTCAATTTGAAAAATTGCGACTTAAGTCAGCAATTAAGAATAAAATAGTGATTGGTGGACTGAAAGTGGCTGTATCAAGGGGATATAGACTCCACTATATAGACTCCACTCCATAATTATGGAAGAAAACTAGAAAATTTTCAACCGAGGCAACAGAGGCCTCTGTACCCAGCCCATCTCCATATTAATGAAAAACTACCAAAAAATAGGCCCCATCATTAACAAAGTAGAAAGTTTAACTTATTTTTGAGCCCACGAAAGGAAAGCAGGTCAACCAAAGCAAAGGCACTATCATTAACGAAGTAGAAAGCTTAACTCATTTTTTGAGCTCACGAAAAGAAAGCAGGTCAACCAGAGCCTTTCAATATTCACGATCGAGCTCGTTTCCACTGCGCCCGAGGTGGTCAGGAGCGATGTCAGCAAATTTTCAGGGCATTCTAGTCCTAGGATATATGGACTCCAAGCACCTCGATATCATTGAGCTCGGCGTAGGAATTTAGTTTCATTCAGAGAGTGATCCATGATCTCGTTTTCATCCGGATTTTACAGCGCTGAAAAGCTCCTCGGTAAACGTTTGAACAATATTGAGTCATGTCGTCCCATGTAAGACTATCTTTAGACTTTCTTCCTCAATTCTCTGCATTAAGGGGCTGGTTTGAAGAAACTCAACCCTTTCGGAGTCCGAGGAACTTTTTCATCATAAAATTTTGAGCCAAATTCTTTTCCTACTGCAATTGTATTGTAATGTGGATTATTTACCCTCGATCATTGTTAGCCGCAATAACTTAAATACGTATCATTATATATTACTAGAATATACACGGGGTAAAAATTCTCTAATTTAAATAACTGAAGGACAGCAAGCTAGGCTTATGCGTTCATGAATTTGAAAGTATAAATAAACGAGTGAAACAGTATTGAACTTGTTTTTACTTTCAATTATGACTCGAATGCACTGTGACGATTATATCTCAGATAATTTTAATATCTGAAAGATAATTTTCCTCAAATGTCCAGCGTTATGCTAACAACCTGAGACACAATTTACTGATTTTGTGGCATGAAACAACGAACTCCGAAAAATTTACATTACCGTAGAAACTTCCGCTATATCTTGGAGTTAATTATAAAAAACGAATCATGTGTGTTCAAACTCAAAAAATGCTTTAACACTCTTTTCAGTTCAGTTCAGTATTAATATGATAAAAAAATTAGCCATACCAAATCGACTTATGGAGATAATTGGAAAATACTCGAATTATGTAGAATAGAACGAGCTACAAACCAGTATGAAGCTGGTGACAGAGAGACCGAAGTGCAAGAGGGAAGTTGTGACGCCGATGTACAGCGCCCAGTGCAGGGGGAGCGGCAGCATGCCGTAGTTGACAAAGACGGTGAAGAGGAGGTACCAGACCATGTTGTCGTGCAGCTGTGAGGGCCCTGTGCTGCCAGTGTTGAGGCTCAGACTCTCCCATGGAGACACTCGGGATACTAGGGGCGATTGCACCTCTGCGGTCAGCGAAAGCGCCGTCGCGACAGCTTGGACGGAGTTCGAATTCAACTCTGCGAACAGGCATTCTACTTGACCAAGTACACCTGCGGGAAAGTGAAATACAGTAGTTAGAATGGGAAGTTGTTTTGGGGCGTTGGCAGGGTTTCGGTTCAGCGTAAAATGTTTGAAAACTAACTAAAATGAATAAAACAGAGTCGGAAGGAGACGAAATAATGTGGTAGTGTTCAGACATTCCTTTTAAACTGAAAAATTAAAAAAATTAAATGTTGTTCATAATTTATATATGGTTAACAGCCCGTGAGGTCTTGAGACGCGTTGAATGTCAGAGCGCACAAAGTGAACGCCAAATACTGCTGAACATTTTATTCAATTTACTCTGCATGTGTGCACCTGGCATGGCTTTGATAAATTTCCAACATACATTAGAAAAGTGTTCACTAGCCACTAAGTATGGATAGATACAACTGAAAATTGATTCTGTAATTTGCACCGCAAAACTATCAGCGTGCGTAGAAAAAGATATTTATTTACGTATTTCACATGTAAAACTCTATGGTCAAAGCTGAACGAGCTATACCAAAATTTACCTAAACATGAAAAAAAATATCGGACGTATTTGACCTTACACATCATTTTGTAGCACATTTCGTTTCGCGATTAGCCAGCGATTTATCGATACAACAGGAACTCGTGGAAGTTATACTAACTGGAAATTCTAATTCTCAGAACTCAGTTTCACACTCACACCGTACTAGCGTGGGACGTGTTCAGAAGTCTCACAATGGAAGTCTTATTAAAAACAGTTCTTAATCTGAGACGGTCTAGTCCTCACTATAAATGGCCAAAGACTTGCTCATTCTGAACACTGTTGCCGCAAGAGTAGAATTCTCTTCGGTTTTCATAATCGAATAGAAAACAGCATCGCCTAATGACGAGTAAACTTTCTCATGCAATTGGAAGACGTGAAAAACAAGATTGATTGGACGGCGCCATTGCGTGCTGTGAGACAGTGAAATGCGAAGCACTAATAATTGTGAACATCTGATATAACAAACAACAGCTGCAAAAATTAAGCCAGAGCGTTCAAATGACTATCATTCCTTTGATAATGAAAGTCTAACAGTCATCAAAGCTTAGATTATAAAATGAAGGTTATAGCGAAGACAATAGATTTAAAATACAAATCTATTAAAAATTAGAACGTTTCTATCATCTAGATCATCATCAGCTATAGTCTGAAATATAAGAATTGACAAATTAAGACCGGCAATAAAAACCATTCAGTAAGTGATATAAAAACATGCACGCAAATTAAAAAAAATAAATTACGTAATACCTATTTTCAATGGATAGGATGACTGCATGTCATTAAGGTTAGGTTTCAATTTGCTAATGAAGAGAGATTCAAGAATGCGTAAATTAAAACACGAACCTACAGAACCTAATATTGCAAATTTTTCGAGTGAGATAAAATTTCGAGTGAGATTGAATTTCTGACTGCTGAAATTCAAAAAATCCCCTCAACGAAATTACGAAAATCCCCTTTGTGGAAACCGGTGGCGCACATTGTGGTCAAAGTGTCAAGCCTCCCTAAACGCACCAAAGGGGTTCCAAAGGGAGGAAAGAGGAAGGCACCATTCAGTATAGAGTTAAGGGAATATTGAAGTTATGCACAAAGTGTATGGAAACAGTGAGTTGAGAAACAAGTTTGTGAAACGAGATTAAAGTGGAAGAAGAAAGTAGTAGTAAGTGCTGAAAAACAGGGCAGCAGTGAACCGAAAAAAGATAGTCCTCTAAATAACAAAAAATTATTTCATCAAAAAGAATGCCCACTTTACTCTCAGCTCGGAACCTTACATTTTCCCTTTGGGAGTGCTAATTACCAAATACAAATAGTTGTATCCCTCTGAGTGGAAGTAGGAAAATTATGGATGCCTCTCAAAAGTTCATACAACAGGGGAGAGGAAAAAGTGAGAGTTTAAATGATAAATAAAAGAAGAAGAGCTAGTTCACTATGAAACATTTTTCTGGAAAAAAATCATGTACGAGACTCGAATTAAGAAGTAAAATACACATGAAAGTCCTAACGACCAGCCAATCGGCGAATTTAGTGGAGAACGTAACTATTTGCGCATAACGGTTTTCGAGCACCTATTCTCGACATGAAGCACTTTTTCTCGTCACAAAACACATGTTTTTGAAAAAAGTACTCATTCTCAAAATTCTAGGAACTTACAACCTGATCACACTCCCTAAAATCAAACTTTACCACACAACCGGATCGCGCTACGTCGGATCTACACTGTGCACAATCACTGTTACTGGGAATTTCATGGTCTCATTACACGTAATAACTTCAATACAATAATATCACGTCACTCGTACTTGGAATACTGCAGTACCAAATGAATCGATATTACATCTCTCGGCGTTACAGCATCAGATGACACGTGGGAATTTTACTCCATCAAACCCTTTGGACATTGAATATTAAAGCATTAGGCAAGATGCACAAGAAATATTCACGCATTAGACAACATGCACCCGGAATATTCTAGTATCCAAGTGCATTGAAAAGAAAACCCCCAGACAAATCGTAAGTCTTAGAGCATGATACAAGACAGAAAATAGCTCTGTCATAAATTCCCAGGGCCAGAAATTACTTGCACGAAACGTGGATCATAACACGCAAGAACTAATGAGCTTCCTGCGGGTCCTGGTCGATAATGACGGGAAAACTCCGTGCTAGACTGGAGGAAACGAGCAGGGATATAATACTCATGATTAAGTATTCATCAATCATTCATGGTATCATCAGGACTTCAGATCAATTAGAGCGATTTCCGCATGAAATTCAAAGAAAATAATAAAATTAGAACTGCATTTGAATAGAGAGGCTTTTCGAGGATTCATTTAAAAAGCACGCATGAATTAAGAAATGACAAATAAACATTTATTATCTACTAGCGAAACTGAATGCTCAGACATGCAAAAAACTTTATTCTTTCTACCCCTACATACATCCGGAAGAAGAAGCGACAAAATACTAAGGACCTTGAATAATTATCACCCAAGTCAACTATCATAGTGTTGATTAATGGATTATAAAAAAGTTTTAGCCTCCTTTTACCACAACAAAGATGTTCAAAGAGAGGAAGGATGAAGGCACTATTTAGTATGGAGTTAAGGGAATGCGGAATCTACGCCCAATGTGCATAGAAACAGTAAGCTAAGAAAGAAGTTAATGAAACAAGAAAAAAGTTGAAGAAGAAAGTAGTAGTGCTGAAAAACCGGGCAGCAGTGAAGCGAAAAAAGATGGTCCGTTACAAAATCAAATACCTATTCTATTTTAACAAAAAGAAGCCCTGCCTAACTCTCAGCTCGGGCCCTTACACATTTTCCCCCTGGGAGTGTTAATTCCCATAGATACAATAGTTGTATCTCCCTGAGGAGTCATAGTGTTGATTACTCTACAGCCGGTCCCGATGACCTATCAGGACTACGAGACCTGAATATGTACTGCGGAAATGGTCTGCAGTATCAAAATTCGTAATCGCTGTCCCACGATAAGCAAGAAGAAGAGTGAGGTCTCTTCAAGCGAAAAAAGTAATGCTTCACAACTCCTCGATTGAGATAAGACTTTTACCCTTAAATAATTAGATAAAATGATGAAATAATATCGAAGGAAAAAATTGCCTTAATTATTCAAAATTTTACCTAAGTTGGTTATTTCGTCTGCAAGAGACTTAATTCGAAAAAAAAATGATTAACCATATTATATATTACTGTAACTTCATAAAATAATGTGCCAGATAAAATCGGCAAACATTAGACGCTAAGAGAGGACACAGAGATTATCTAATTCTACCACGGATTTGCATGGTACAATTAGCCACAAATCTATGGGTGACAACTTCAATGCATTCTGGAGGAATGCGTCCAGTACGAGCCAGTCAAACAGCGAGTAAAAAGAAAACGATGACGAAGACGGAGTCCTGTAGCGCGAGTCACAGCAGATGCGTCAAAAACAGAAACCGATTACGAGGGAAGGGGATACACTGTCTCTCAGATCCCAACACGAGCTTAAGTCTCCGAATTTTGAAGGTAAAGATGAAAATACTTGGATTATGATCGCACTGCAGAAATTTCAGCCAAAACAAGCACTGTTCCTAACTTCTCCCAATGGAAAAAATTCCGTGCGGCACCAAAACACCGCTATGTAATCCGCTCACGGCTACTGAGTTGTGGAATCAACTTGTTTACAATTCTAACGATTACTCAAATCTTGGAAAAAATATCTTATCCGCAGGAGAAATAAAAACAGGAGAGGCTGGATTTCAGCATGAATAATGAACATAATCACCATGTGTAGCTGTTCGTCGGCAATGAAGGCAAAACTCAAGCATAGAAAACAACTAAAATATAAGGTGCAGAAAGACGTAAGAAGTTAAAATTCAGCAAGAATTTAGTTTGAACCAAGATGACGACGCAGAAAAGCGAAAGGAACTTCTGAAATTCACTTTTGATGCCGTAAAAACTGAACTTGGAAATTGAATTTCAGGGTGTGTGCATATGAAAACGCTTTGATTTTAATTACCACAGAAATAAGTTATTCGAATATCTATTTGCTGTTTAGTGAATAGTTCTATTCAAAACTTAATTCATTATTCCCTCACTACATCATTGACGCTGTGGTCCATAAACTACCGGTACACAGTCCAATAATTAACTTTCTGACGTCTTTTGTAACATAATACTTGATGAACACTAATATCAAACCAGTTGAATTCAAAGCGTACTCCAATATTTCATGAGTAAAAGTAGATATTATAACCAAGACTAATCAGCGTAAATCATGAACAAAAACCATACAACCACAACAAGGAAATCAAGAGTAATCGTTAGAAATGTAAGAAAATATATTACGAACATCAAGTAAAGATTAGATTATTAGTTAGTTATTAGTTAGACTCCCTATCCGCAACAAATGCGATCCAACGAGAGGAAGGAGGAAAACATCATTTAGTATGGAATTAAGGGAACGCGGAATTTATGAAGAAAGGCCATAGAAACAGTATGTTGAGAAAGAAGTTCATGAAACAAGATCAAAGTTGAAGAAGAAAGTAGTAGGTGCTGAAAAACAGGACAGCAGTGAACCGAAAAAAGATGGTCCTTAACATAAAAAAATCATTTTATCTCAACAAAAAGAAGGCCTACCTAACTCTCAGCTCGGCCCCATACATTTTTCCCCTGGGATCGCTAATTCCCATAGATACAATAGTTGTATCTCCCTAACGGGAACATCAAGTAAGTAAAAACGTAACACGTCATGAACATTATCAAACTAGAACAGCGAGCAGCTGAAGTGGAAAAGAGACTTCTGCTGGGGCAAGATCTCAACTGGCAATAATTGAACACAAGAATTCTTCAAACTGCATTTAAATTCAGCACCTAATGCATCAAAGATAGCATATTTTCCCAGAAAAATCATACATACATATACCAGGCCTCTCCTCCCTATGGGAGGGTAGCCGACAGCAGGCCACAAACAATACCCTTAGTCACTAGGATGCGAGAGAGGCAGCACTGGGCGCTCCAGAACTGCCAGGATCAGCAGCAGCCCAGCACAACCACCTTCCACAGTCAGGCCCGACAGCCATAGC
>JACJUY010003258.1:73987-100621 GCA_014220935.1 Platorchestia sp. MABIK | reverse complement strand
GTCTAGTAAAGAAGTACTCGAACGCAACTCGCTAAGAACAGTGGAAGTCGACCAGAGTTGAGTAGTCTGCTAATGCATGCTACCAATGACTTTCGCTGTGACACGGTCGTACTCGTCTAGAGTCCACTAGTCTAGTTCATTTTTTTCGACCAGAAAAATGCAAGTAGTATACTAAACCTTCCACCCTTCAATTTACAAAAGTTTTAACACTATTTATTAATATTTAGTTGCGAATTCTCTGTTCAGCCTTGTGCTTCCATACTGCTTTCATGGTTTTCTAAGAATTTCCTACCAGCACTTAGTGTTAGTTTTACCCATTCTTCTTTACAAACTTTCTTCAATTTCTTGATATTCCTGGGCTCTCTTGCTTGCACTCTTAACGTCAAGGTTTTCCTTAGATTCTCAATGGGATTTAGATCCGGTGACTGGCTAGGCCAATCCAGGACACTAATCCCATTATCGATTAACCATTTCATTGTTATCTTAGCCTTGTGCTTTGGATCATAATCTTGTTGGAACACAAAATCACGACTATTTCCTAAAGCTATGGCACTTCTAAAGAAATGTGTAGATAGAATCTTCGTGTATTTTGCTGCATTCATTTTTTCATCATTGATTTTCATTTCTTCAACTCCATTAAAAGAAAAACAGCCCAACCATCACACTTCCACCACCGAATTTCGCGGTGGGGTTGGTATTCGAAGGTTTGTATTCTGTGCCTTCCTTTCTCCATTCAAAGGTGAGCATGTTTATTCCGAATACCTCAATTTTTGTTTCATCTGACTAGATTACTTTATGCGAGAAGTCGTTTGATTTATATTGATATTGATCAACAAATTTCAAACGATTTTTTACAGGTTTACGTTTCAGCAATAGAGTCTTTCTTGGTGATCGGGAGTTTAGGCCACTACGATTCGATGATCTCTTGATTGTATCTTTACTGACTTCAATACTGGTATTCTTTAGATCCCACTGAATTTCTGAACGAGTCAAAAACGGGTCTTTCAGTGCAGTACCAGCAATGTATCGAGCACTAGCGTCAGTTGATCTACGCGGCCGACCACTCCTTTGAATATGTTCAGTAATCTCTAATTTTTCCCATAATCTAACACCGCTATTTTCTAATCATTTCCATTTTCTAATCAGCAAATTCAATATTAAAGCTGTTTTCCTACCCCCTTTTCCATCTTTAAGTCTCACTATAAATTCTTGACGCAGATCATTGAACAATTCCTTTGTTTTAGCCATTTAAAAAAGTATTTAGAGGTAGACAGCTCCACAGTGTCTCAGGGCTGTTATTAGCTGGCCGGTTTAGAGCCGTGAGCCTATATAGTGCTGCTCTCTGATTGGTTGAAATATTACTCCTACTCATGGCATTTTCAGATGTGTTAAATACTCTAACACATCGGTAATTTTGTTTTTCTTAAAAAAAGCTTGATAGAAGCTTCCTTAATTTCCTTTCTATTTTTGAATAGACGAAGATTATTAGAACATTGAGTGTAAGTTTAATTCAAATTTTAAAATTCATTTGATTTCCATTCGAAACTGAAAGCCACAGTCATAGTACAAAAATGTACATTTAGAAAAATGATGATACAGCGCAAAATGTTCGGCGTAGTAAGACGAAGTACACTAAAGGACGGTAAACTGAAGTATGAAACAACTAAGTATTGTACGATATGTACAGTAAAATGTAGAATAATACAATATTCTAAGCATTTAAAAAGTAATGTTGGAAAATAGACCATACATTGCACAACACAGGGATATGCTCACAACGAATGTGAATCAGTATCTTAAAGTAATTAAACATAAAGTGATTTGTTGGCAATGTAGTAATTTATGAAGCTTTAGAAAAGAGCAGGGTAGTAAGGTTTAAATCACTTAAAAAATTTTAAACCAATATTTAATTGTGATCTCACATTGAACTCGAATTTGACTGATGTTGAACAACGTACATTGTTAACTTTACTTAAACATCGAACACGTAGGCTTCTCACTTTTGATATATGTAAATAAATTACGTTGCGAGGATGTGAGACTTTGTACAACTCTATTTTTAATTCAATTTAAAATTTCGAACTTTCGCTTCCGGTTGACAGCACAAGCAACTTAGAAGATGTGTGTGTGTGTGTATTTACTAGAATATTTAAAAAAATCCGAACAAATGTATCGACAATGAAAAAATCTATTGAACAAAAACACGTATGGGATAAAAGTGTAAAAACGCATAGCAGTTCGTGGATTTTCTTATATTTTGTAAACATAGCAGTTCGTAGATTTTTTTTACTTTGTTGGTCAAAATTTCATTTACTGAATATCGGATTTCCTTCGCACATTGGCCTGGGCGTCTAAGGAATTAGTAACTGTCACGCATAGCTGTGCAGGCTCTCACAAAGGGGGAGACCGGCTTGGGAAAGCGAGCCTGAGTAACGTTCAACATTCTTTACGGAACAAGGGTGCGCGCGGCGTCGACGTGGACAAGTGTAGAGCCCACCAACGAGAGCCAATAAGCACACGGAAAGTTACCACGAAGAAGGCGAGCAACAGCGTGCAAGGGTTAGACCAATCAGAGAACGACGCACCAGTCTGGTTGTGTGTAAATTATTTAAATTATTGTGCGTGGAAAAGTACAACGAAATATTATCCAGTATTGCTAGTATTCAGCATGCGTGTTTTGTTGTGTAGCCAGTTGTCTCCTGTTCACCACACTAATTGCGTTGTCTTATTTGTGAGGAATTATTATAAAGGGTGCAATCTTCAGGTTTTGTTTGAGAGTCTTTGTCTCCATTGGGATTCTTTTTGCGGTGAGTTAAATGCAGTGCATTTTGTTGGTTCTCTACTTATGTGAATGGTTGGCCTCTAGCGTGAAACTGTGTCCAGTATCGTATTGAATTTCTTTGTCAATGGCTCATGTGTTCACACATGAATTTGAGTAAAAAAAGCCATGAAGTGATATACATGTCGTTGTCATTATCCCGTGCAGACCCTGGTGCATTGATGGTTGAACGTAGAAACTCCCGGTTTCTCTTTTCCTCTGTGCGACGTAATTCATCGGCAATTTTTATTTTCCTGCGCCCGTGAGTGCTTTAAGACGAAATCATTTTCGGTAGCTAACTTTTCGTATTGCTCCAGCTATGCTACAAATGTTATGGACTGATAATCCAAAATATGCGCACTCTAACAAGTGTGTTTTAAACTATGTGTCACAATGATTTTTTCTTAGAGACTTATACTTATTTGCATTTTCAAAACTAAATTAATTACCGCAAAGAAAGGATGTTAATGTGAGGGTACTCTAGCATCTTTTTTCTTTTTTTGTTCGTTTCATTATAACATTAAAAAAAAAGGGGCCAAGTTTTCGATGAATAACAACTTTAAAGAACATCATTTTTTAATCTTCTTATTGTGGTCTTAAATTGCTCTTCTCACTTTCTTACTCTCGTGAATACATTTTGACGACACTATTTTGGCTAGTTAACTTTTTGTACGGCTCCACCTATGTTGAAAATGTCACGGCTAGCATTGTACAACAAATCTTTTCATGTCTTTGACTCCGATGAACTCATTACGCCAGCACTATTGGCGTAAGAAATATCATAACAATTTTTGTTTTGTTAGAGTGAATATTATGTTCTTTCCGAAGCTCACCACTTGGCAAGTAGATGATACGTCTGTGTGAAAAATTGTCTCAAATCCCGACTGTCTACCTCCTAGTTCTGGACGCAAAAAAAATCAAATCTGCCCATTTTACTTCTAACATCAATCGCTCACACTCGTATCACTAGTTCCTATGTTCTTATGCTCATAATTCAATACGAGTACGCACTAACGAGAGGGTTTTCAGCAATGCGTCACATGAATTATGTTTTTCTTAGTCACCTGTATTTTAAATGCATTACCAGAATCCGACTACCGCGACAAAGATGAACTCATTTTTTTTGTGCTTTTCTCCGAATCATGTTTTCGACAATTGTCATGGGTATTACGATAACCATGTGTAAATAGCAATTAAGGATCTAAATCATTTGTCTCAACACTTAATTAACGTGGGTATTACGATAACCATGTATGAATAGCAATTAAGGGTCTCTGTGTTAAGGTATTTAAACGCGATTTTTGCTTTTATTTCAATTTAAATGCGCGCAAACGAATACATTCTTCAACTAAGCGTTACAAGGATTGTGTTCTCTTAGTAACTTATATTCAAATTCACTGTCAAAATCAGATTAGGCAATGGAAAGGAACTCATTTTTGATGTGCTTTTCTATCAATCATTCTTTGATTCAACATTTTACACGAGTATTACGATACCAATGTGTAATTTTCAGACAAGGATGTTTAATGTTAAGGTGTTTTAAAAACCAATGGATCAACTTTTCATGTTATACTTTATTGAAAATAAATTATTTTTCTTTCATTTCTTTCTTTTCTGTCCTTTCTTTCCTTTCCCTATGTACCTTTAATCTTTTAATTTTTCCGTTTATTCTCCTACTGTCAGGGGCTTAAACTCCCTGAACGTTGATGTGCAAAGGCGTGAGCCCGAACACGTCTCGTGACAAAAGTATTTGTCCAAAAATAATAAGTTTTAGTAACTAGTGGTGTGACCTTTATTTGCCATAACTCCATGGAAATGATTATTGTAACCGGAAACTTGCTCCAATTGTGGTATCTTGCTCCGTTTTTGCGCCCAGATGATCCTTAAATCGTCAAGGTCCTTTTTCTCTCGAGCAAGATCAGTTTTAAATGTTTACCACTCAGTCTCAATTGGATTGATGACAAACGAATGACCATGCTACGGAATGACACTAATTTTCAATTTGCGAGCCATTCTTTCGTTAATTTCATCATATTTTGGGGGTCATTTTCTAGTTGGAAGTTCACTTACGCCGGCTGAAGAATTTTCTTGCAAGCAGAAGCAGCTTATTCTCCATGATTTGTATGTACGTGGAACAATCCTTTTGCTCATCAATGATTAGAGTTTCTTTACATCATAGATAGCAAAACAGCCCCACACCATGATGCTGTCTCCTTCATAGTTGGCAGTAGCTAGCTAGGGATGGTGTTCTTAGGATCAGGGGCAGTCCCTGTTTTTCTTCCAACGTGAGTTCCGTTTCTGGTCAAAATTCCAATTTTGCTATCATTACAACCCGTTCCAAAAACTCAATTCATCGGTTAAGATGGTTTTTGGCTAACGTTAAACGATTCTTCACATTTTTGCTGTACGTAAGGGAGCTCTACCTGGACTGAAGGCATGTACACCACTTGGATGCAATTCTCAAGCAACCACTTTTTAACTGACGTGAACTTTATCTCTCTTCTTTTTGTATGAATGTGTCATACATATGTATGAGTTGTCGTGGGTTCATTCGTGACCAGAAGGTGCATATTCGAATTGCGTCAAAAGCGGCCAATGATTTCACGAGGAGCTCTGACTCGTGGTGGATTGAAGATTACCACAGTTTCGCGATGCTGCCGAACAACTGCACCAACAGGAGAGTGTGGAACTTTAACACGTTTAGCAATTGGCCTTCAGGCGAATCTTTCATCACGAAGTCTTCCAATTTGCTTTCGAATAACATCGGGTATTTATTTGACTTTCGGTCGGCGTTGTATTCACTTACCATCCATGTTCAACAAAACCTGAAGAGGTAATGATTGGGTCCATCGTAGATTGTTTACAATGTATTTGCTTTTGGAAGTTTTTGGAAAGTTCATAAAAATAATTTTAATCAAGATACTAAAATTGCGCAATAGAATGACAATGATTTAGCGTAGCTTCAAGTTTTGGCAAATATTATCGTCCCGTACATTTCTTTGTTTAGTTGTTTTCGTTTTCAATAAATTTTGTCCTTTTCTGTTTGAATATTCTGGTAAATATGCATTCTCTGAATTATCTCTGCTCTTTACCTAGAACTAGAGCTCAAATTTTCAAATAACATCAAAATAGAATTGTGTTAATACATACGTCCAGGCACTGTATCTGTCACAAACATTCAATTTGGTCTCAAACTCCATTGCGCATCAAGATCGTTTCATGAGTACTCGGAAAATTAATGAAATATTGGTGTGAGCTCTTCCTAGCAATGAATTTGTGCAGGAGTCACACATACAATAAAAATTATCTTAACATTTATGCAAATTTATTCGTTGCACGAATAAGGACAAAATGCAGTGAAAGTTTATTTAGGATATATGAAATACTCCGTGAAGTAGGACGTGTAATAGTCGTGCTACAGTGCAAAGTTAAGAATGCTAAATATTTATTCGGGAATCGCTTCCACAAGCGTACTCCGAAACTAATGATATAGTACTTTACTAAAGCATTTCTGCACTTACAGGACCACCCTAATAAAAAAACACTTCAACAGTTGTTCATTATGTGTTTCAAGTCCAATCATTTTTATCACAACCTCTCTCAAGGCTTTTCATTTCTTTTTTCAAACGTTCCTTATTCCGTGTGACCTATTTCACTGCCTTCGCTCTTACCGAACGGCTCTCTCTGCTGCTCAGAAGACCGAGGTTCTTGAGACTCGCCTTTGTCTCTCGAACATCCTCCTGAGCCTGATACATCATTGTGCTCGAATTCATTGTCTTGAATCGTTTGCTGGCAGAGACTGAGCACGCTACCGTCATTGCTGTTATTGAAGGAGGTACACGAGTGGACTAATTTGATTTGATCTTCACTGCCAGCGTGGCTTCTGTTTCGGCAAATTGTCCCTTCTTCCTCGGAGTTGCGTGAAGCAGCGTCACTCGTCATAGAAGAGTAGCTATTTTTGGTTTTGCAATCTCGAAACATCGAAGAATTTATTACCAGTCCACAGGGTGACTTAGAGTCCAATTTTTTGGGAGTACTTGCTGGAGTTAGAATTGAAGGAACGTTGAATTCATGTTCACAATCTGGTCTTATCTCAAATTGATTAGCGCTTTGTTCGACGTTATGAACTGCTATTTTCTCGGGAGTTTGATCCTGGTCTTCCTCGACATTTTTTAGAATCATTTCAGGATTTTTATCCAAGTTCATCATGTAAAGAGCAATAACATTAACAATGAACCCTAACACTGTTAATATGATATCCTTCGTACCAATGTTTTGCTTTGCTGAGAATATTATAGCGGATCCTGCAATGATGAGCGTAGAGAAAATTACGTAAGTTACAGACATCACTATTGATGTATTGAAAAGATCCAAGCTGACTTGATTGTACGCAGTTTCAATCATGAGGCAAGCCACGAGGCAGAAAATACAAACCCAGACGCTCCACCTCGTGAAAGCATTGACTCCGAGTAGACTGGCTTTGATGGCCACCCCAATACCCTTACAGAACATCACGGAAAGCGAACCGTAGCTGCCGACAATGAACACATACAGCAGCAAATATTTTGCGCCATATTTAGGAGAAATGTATATGAGGAACGAAGTGATCGCAATGATGGATCCTGCGTAAGTCAAAAATCCAGGAGAGATGAGATGATTTTCGAACTCTTCAATAGAGGCGACCTCCTGGTCTTTGGGGCCGCACAGCGTGATGATGACGCAGCCCACCAGCACCAGCAGGCAGCCCAGCAGCCCCACTCGACCGGTCTTCTCCTGGAAAGTTTAAAACATTTATTTTGTTCTTTTAGATGCCAGCACTTCCATAAAACTTGTTACGAGACTTTGAAGAGTTCAACTCGCAGTGTACCGCTTGAAGCTAACCAGAATTTATAACTGATCACAGGGCGTGCAACTTACCATACAAGAGCAAGTTAGCATGCAAAATAAAACAAATAATAACCTACTTGAAGGACAAATGAGCTTCACCTGAAGAAATAAATTTCACCCTGATACAACATTACCAAGATTGCCACTCATGTTATACTGGAGAGACGTAGAAATATTAAAAAGCGTGAGCATTCGCAAACGAACAATAAAGTCGTATGTATTCGCATTCACAAACGCTGCACCTTTCTGTTGATAACGTTCCCCTTTTATGCAGGTGTTCAGATCCAATTTGTTAGAAAAACTATTGGAGCATTTAATTGTGTTTAAGATATGCGGTAATACTAACCACCATCTGGATGTCCAGCCACAGTGTCTTTCTACTCACTGACTGCTCGTGAAATAATTTCAATATTGCATTCACGAAAGTGAAAATTTGCATCTCGTACGTCAGATACGCTCAAAAGCCCTAAGAGGCAATCAAAATTGCACATTTATCCCCTGATGAAAGTTGAAAACTAATCCAGCTGGAAGTTCGGTCTAATACTGAAATCATTGGAGCACTCGGCGTTTTAAAGATAGCGACACCAATTACATTTTCTGACGGCGTCAGTTTTAAAATTAATGTACTTGGTGTGGAATGCTTTTTGCTCTATATTAGTTAGTTGGAAGCGAACACGAAGTCTTGTACTGTTGGGGGCATGTTGTCTTCGAAATAACGTTTGCGAATCATTTTACTCAAGCAGATAATTAAATGATAGCATTACTGTCTGATTATGTCTTCTTATTTGCTCTGAAACCAAATTGCAAACCCATGCACTGTGCCCGTGAGAAAGAAATAAAACAAGTGTAAAAATTAATGTCTCTTCAAAGACATTTACTGAAGTCGTACCTACGCTGCCACTCAGAATGTAATGCTTTGTACAGTTTGAATTATATCAATTGTTCAAACACGTCAATCGTGCTCAACACCAATCACGATGACGAATGGAATTCAAATGAAAAAAATTTCGGTGGGCTCCGTTCAATTTTTTTCATGAAGCTAGGATTTTCGGAAGAAAATTCCAACAGTTTCTGCTAAAAATTACATAATTCTGTAACCTACTGCGTATACATGTTGATAAGCTGCATCATTATGTACGTTGTGTGAAATTTGCGGTGAAAATAGCTCGACTTTACTCAGCGGAAAAAATCATGTGAAAAAGTATTTTTTTGGAAGACCCTACGGTCATCTGGCGATGAAGTATTACTCGACGCTACGATATAACAAGCAATTTTAATATAATCAGTTATCGGGAGCTTTAGAATGTCATATTTGTCAATATCATTCACAACCAATTTGCATTACACGGAAGAACGTAGCTGAATCGAAGTAGGCCATACTTGCTAGATGAAATATTGACGCTTACACCCTCGATTGAGCTCACAATGCAACGGAGGTACTCGCACGGTGTAATCATCGAATGGAAATGCAAAAGTTTTCATTCTAGGCAGAAATAAACCTAGAACACAGATAAGGAAAGCTTTGGTAAAAAAAATCAATGTTTTCCTTTCTGAACGTGCGTAATTTTCAACAATTTTTATGAACCTTATATTCGTAAAACAATTATTCACACCAATTTGAAATTAAATATTTCTAAAATGAATATACAAGAGCTTCAGCGCCATCATCATCCCAAGACAGTGAGGAATTTTGTCAAGAAGAAGGATCTGTTTTCATTACATATATTCAATCATTTTTGACATCACCAATAAATCTTTTGTTCTAATTTTTTGCAGAGGGCTTCGTTTCCTAGTTAATTTGAAATACCCTGAGCCCCTTGAGCAATTTGCATTACCATGAGCAATATGGGCGACAAGGCCGTAGTGGTGACGAGCGCCATGACGCCGAGGGGCGTCACGAGAATGGCCGGGGCGAACATGAGGGCCACGAAGTTGAGCAGCTCCCCGAAGCCCAGCATCGAGATTCCCAGCCACCAGCGCCCTTCCTTCAGGTATCCAAATCCACCTTCAGATGCCCGCACGTGTCCCGTGTCCTGCCAGATTGATAAGTTCGTATAGTAACAGCGATTCTGTCCGTAATGAGCGGTCAAAATTTCTGCGATGTTTTTATGGACAGCCAAAAAATTTTCAACCCATAATTTTAAGAGCACATTTTTTGTCATGAATTTCACCAATAATCGCCATGCAAGTTTTTTAAAATATTTAACTCAGTTTGCTAGTAATATCAGTAATATTGACGCTCATCATTCTCGCTGCGGGATGGCGCTTCTCTGTATGTGCCCTCTTGATTCCCCTGCAATATTTTTATACATAGAATGAGAACATGGTGTAAATTTCACAAAAATATTGCGTCAATAGCAAAGCGAAGGTTGCACCGTAATGTACTAAATTATTAAAGAAGCAGACACAGATCAAACACTTCATCAGAGCTACCAGGGCAAAAATCATTGGAACCATTGAACATCAAGCCAGTTCTTGCAGTAGTTTTTTAGATTACCCTGCTTACAAAGTTAGGGTGTGTTTCAACCATCTCTAAAATAATCAAAGTATTTTTTATCAATTCACTGCAGTTTGCTATATTATATCCAGGTCGATTAGTTGCGAATCGAATTCAACTTGTCTCATACGAAATTTATCTTTTCACCGACAAGCGGAAATTGTCACTTGCAAAACTGTTGTCGAATGGAAAGTTTGATGTCTCTTGAAAGAGATTTTATTTGTTCTAAATGGATTTGGAATTTTTGTCATAAATACTGATTTGTCATTATCTAAAAAAATTTGAATTTTTATTTTGCGGAACTTCATCTCACTGAAGTTTAATGAGCCCATAAATTAGCCCAAATGTCATAATTCAATATTTCATGCATTCTGCGTCCAGCAGGAGCAGACGGACCAAACAGATGAAACAGTACGTAGAAAATAAGTCTCGGATATCAGACACATCATTCCAGATTAGATGTCTCCAGCAAAAATATTTTACCAGGTACTCATACATTCAGATTTACCACATTTTAAACGTACAATAAGAAACTATACAGAAATGGAGTTAGGTAAGCTAACATTCAGCTCTATTCATGCATAGAAACATATCTACGCATCTATGATTTATAAGTAATCACTCGGAATCGAAAATTAAGGTTACGTATTTTCTTCAGTATACTGGAGCATAAGGAGACCGCCAGATCTTCAGGACATCTATGAAGATCCTTATTTTCTATCGCAGATTATCATGCAAAACGCGTCTACTCAATTTGCTATCATTTCCATGGTGCGCATTTCAAGAACCATTCAACAATACTCCTCAAAAATTTCAGAAAATAACTCTACTGAAAAGAATGCACAAACCAAAAATAAATGTTCCGGAAAAGAACTTGGGAACTTTTTGATAACATATTTCAGTAACAAAAAAGTTTTAACAATGAATATTTAAGCTTTCGTTTACGATTGACTAGATTAAGCAACGTTAAATCAAGTTAGGGCCCCGTTCAAAAATTGATAACTAATTTTACAAAAGGCCTAAAGCGCCAAGCAGCGCCCTTTTTGTTAAAAAAGACTCCCAATTGTTGTCACACTCGAAAATTAAAAATATATTCAGATGTATTAACGTATGTGTACGGTTTCATGCATACAAATGAATGTACTATTCATATTTTTGAGGACTGACATGCATGTTTATGCGTGTTTTCATTTATATGTGTATGCCTCAGTAAATACGTTTCAATCAGCTATGAAAACACTAGGTAGAAATATTAAAATATAATTCAAACGTTGATTAAAAATACTGCATTTGTTACGAATACATATTACAAATCGTGCAATCGTTCATAAATGGCAATTGTAATTTTATGTCATTCTTCTTAGTCAAAGCTCTTTCATGTACACTAAATTTCGTTAATGACCATTTAAATTTCGTTTGTGACCCTCTAGATTTTACTTTTGACAATTGTAAATTCGTTAAATGTAAATTAAATTTTCATACTGACGAACTGAATTTTGTTCGTGACCAATCAGATTTTGTTTGTTACGATAGTCTGACTGCGTTCGTCATAAAAGAGATATCGTTTACGACAAATTACTTGGGAGGTATTTGTATGGCAATATCGAAGATCAATGTTTATGAAACTCCCCCGTAAATATTTTTTCACGCGTTGATGGACAACATTTGTGAACAATGCATGTAGAATTTTGCTTGCGGACAAAAGTATTGTTGCTTCGAGTAAAGCGGCTAAAATATATTGATTAAATTAAACATTGTTCGAAACAAAGCTGGAACAACTTTTCAGTAGTGGAACAGTCAGAAAGTAAAGTTATTCTCTAACTTTAAAAAAGCTAAACAATCCGTTATTGCCTAAACTAACAGTTATCAAAAGAACCTGTTGATCGTATTTCGTGTTATTCGTGACATTCCATTCCATTTTAAGAAGTTTGAAAGTTAGAATTTATTGATCTAAAGTAATTTATGACAAATAAATTTGCTAGCGTTTGAGCAGCAACAGTGTATTCTATCCTCAAACTGACTCTTCTCAAAATGGTAATGACAAAAACAGTAAATACGATTTTGCAATTGCATTATATACATATTTATCCGTACTATGATAGATATATAAAGTGAGGAATGTGTGAATAGCAAAAACAAATTTCTTATGGTTTATCACCAATACAATAAACAGCTGAAGTTGTGTTGGCACACTCACGCCCCCCCCCCAGAATTGTAGCTTGTTTACTCGGGTCGACATAAGTGATAATATTTAACATTATCGGCTTTTGTTAATAATGTCTTGAACTGATTTTTAAATGTTGGTAACAGTACAGACCCAGGAGTAGGTTGGGCCTATAAAACTCGCATATACAAGATCTTTTACGCACAAAATGTTGTGCATGGTTAATTTATGTCACTGAACAAACCAGTTTTTTCCATGTTCTTAAAAACAGTTAATTCATAAATCAAATACAGGGTGATCAAAAATGAGTAGCAATTTTCAAAAGGACAAAATCTGCTGAACTAAGCAAAAAACTAACATCACCAACGTTTTTCCTGCTCTCTACACAGGGAGGCTTTATTATTCCGTATTTGAGATACCGGATGCATGGATTTATGTTGGTGTCTTTGTGTCATTTAATACAACTCGACTTTGAAAATGGCTGCCCCTGCACACCAGAAGTTCAGCTTCAGAAAAGATTCTCCCATCTCTGCCGAAGAATCCTAGTTTATCATTCTGAAGTATGGAGAAGTCAAGAACACTGCAGCAGTGAAGAGGGTTTTTGGGACAAAGTTCTACCCTTAAAAGCCTCAGAAAGTTCCAAACCAAAAGTCATTTCAACGAGTCATCGGAAATGCCACAACCGGTCGATAACTCGCGATATTATTACATATTTTGATGGTCTGAAAGCTGGCAGTTGTTAAGAAGTTCAGCTAATGAGCTTCGACGTAAAATTTAATTTATACGAATATGATTTTCTGTTGTCTACAGCTCACAATTAAGTGCTGAGTCATATTTGAGAAAATCAGAAAGTTAGAGAATCAGACATTATCAGGCAGTAAATTATCCATAATGATGATTTTCGTGTGTTAGTATAAATATATGTTTCTATTTTTTTACCAACCATGTTTGGGGAACAGGTGGAAGATGTTGCAAGAATCTGTGATACGGGTTACACTACCCTACATATACAGAACATTACATTAATCGCGACTATTATCAGAACATGTACTCTCACATCTTAGTTTGCTATCCACATCTGCAAGATTGTAACAGGCGTAAGGAAAATTCCAAGTACTCATTGCAATGATGTTTGAACAATTTCTAATCGAACTAAATTGTTTATGTGCTTTATCGCACAGTAACGAATGCAAGCGTTTTTTGACGGGACGTCTTCGCTAGTGCTAGTTCATAATTGCTTACGCATAAGTGTAAACTTTAACGAACATTTGTTCTGTTTAAACTTGCTCATTGTTGTGAACAAATTCGTATTTAGAAGTCAATAACTTATCTAATGTACAATATTTTTCTTCTGGTCAAATTATTTGGTAACGTTCGCGGTCAGAGTACATAATGGATTCTGTATATTTTGACAGCACAAGTACACTAGTTCGCATGTAAATATTAACGAACTCCAATCCCCTACTGTCAGAGAATGACAAACCCTTCTGTTATTGGGCCATCTAATCTGGGTCATATCTATAAAAACTCAAACGGCCTTGTCCTCAATACATTTGAGTTGGAACTTTTTTCTCGACAAAGTGGATCAATAGGAAAACAATCTTTTTCTATGCGATTAAAAGGTCAGGGTCAAACCTTTCAATAATTTTGTTAACAGCGCACTTTGCCTGATTAGTTGTTCTAGCACCCAATATTAAATCACACGTAGGACTCTTCATTCACTGCTAGCAATAATAACAATGGGTATTAGGGCACAATTTTGATTGAGTTGCAGCAAGTTTTGATATAAACGCTCTATAATTAAAAAGGGAACAGAAGACGTAATTTTATTTACTGAAAATATATTTTCCAAACAGCTGACGAGCATTTTAAGAAGCTAAATTCCTAGAAAAATGTAGTGCTTACAAAAACTGTTATGTCGTCGCATGAATTGTGTCCTAAATGTATTGATATCAAAGCGCGTAAAAAACTATCCATGTTTTTGATACAGCTTTTAAGCTGTGATGAGTAAATCAAGACTTTTTCATCCGATAAAATTTCAATAAAGACGCTCATGGAAATCAGGTCTTCGGAATGAACTGTGACAAGAACGATCTTAGAAGTTAACGATGTGTGTTTTGAAGGAACCTAGTATTTTCACGCAGTCAAATGTCATTACAAAATTTCAGGGTTGTCGCCTTGATTCTCTCATTTTTCATTTTTGCATTCGTTTTTTTCACTTCGTTATTTTTGCCTTCGTACCTCATGTCCCCCGAGCCTTTTATTGTCACATTGGTCATGAGTTTTTTTCTGTTTTATTTTGCAGCTTTTTCACGTAACTTTTTCTTAGCATATTTGGAATCACATTTCACCAGTATTAAATTTGTCATAGATGTTGCAAAGTAGTTGTCTGTCTTTTTTTGGATACCGAAATTGGAATAAGAAGCTATTAGCGGAGCCATGTTATTCATTGTTTCATCAGCTAGTGTACTTGTAGTGTAAGATGCAACTGGGAGATTATATGACATACTGTTATCAAGCCCTTGCGTTAGGTTGTTGAAAAAATAATGGCCGATTTTAGACAAAATCTTTTATCAATCAAATAAGTGACATTTGAAGTTCAAATTAGCCAGAGTATAAACCTTGAACAGCCATCTTTGCCATCAAGGAAACCACTTAGGCCAAGTCGACAAAAATCGTGACTTAGAAGCTAGGATATCCATGAAAGGAGATTCGACCTCTTATTTTGGTTCTGAATGTTTTTTTGCTTAAAAGATTGTCTAAATGCTTGAAAAAATGGTAATCCTCGGGAGAAAAGCCATCAGAATAAGGTGGATGTGGTAAAGTTTCATATCCCACAGCTGTGAGCTTCTGTGGAGTCATTCTTGCAACATGAGGGCGTGCGTTGTGATAGAGCAGAATTGGACCTCGCCGATGTACCAATGCAGGCCACATTTCCAACAAGCGAGTTTGTATTTCCTCAAGTTAATTGCGGTAAGCCTTAGCCGTGATGCTCTCATTAGCATTCAGAAAACTGCAATTGGCAACACGAATGGCACACCACCAGTCAGTCACCATGATTTTCTGTGGGTGAAATTTCGGTTTTGGAAAGTGTTTGGGTACCTCATCACGATTAAGCCATTGACTTAATCGTTTCCGACTATCATAAGGAATCTACTTTTCGTCACAAGTGACTATACGATCACGAAATGGAACGCGATCATTCCGCAAGAAAAGCATCGAACACAATTCAAAATGCCGTGCTAGTTGATGCTCACTGAGTTCATGAGGGACCCATTTGTCGAACTTTTTGACCTCGCCGATTTGCTTCAGATGGCCCGACACAGTCAAAATGTTGACACGAAGCCACAGAAAATTTTCCTGGCACTTTTTTTAGGTTTTGCTCGACAAATCTTCAGTCTGAAGAATGAGTGGCCGACTCTCACCGTCTTCACCTTTGATGCTCTCATCTCCATCACAAAATTTTTAAAACCATCTTAACACTGTTGTTTCACGTGTGCCAAGTGCCTACTCCCCATGCCTTTTTGACGTTTGCAGTAGTTCGAGCTGCATTGTTGCTGAGCTTAAACTCATGCAAGAAGAGTAATCGCAAGTCTTCTTTTTTCATGTTCAAAATTGTGGGCTTTGTCGCATCTGAAATGAGTTGTAGATGAAATAAGTAAAAAATATTCTAGAGCACCTGTAGATAACTTATTAAGTTCATTGCTTACCTGAATTACAAGAAAAAATTCAATAGTAAAACTGATTTTAGAGCATTCCGCCTGAAATGGCCATCACTTTCCGAACGATCTGACAAATTAAATTCAGTTCTACGTTTCTCACCAATCGCAAGGAATTCTAGTTTTTAAAGATACACTCGTGCTGTCAGTGCTGTCAAAAAAACCTGTTTTTAACTCGTTCAAAATTAACTGTTTCAGCTTGAATAACTTAACTCATCCAATTCTATTTTTCAACTCCACAAATCCTAACCAACCCTAACCAAATTTATTCTAACCTAAAATATTCGGTTAATGTGTAGCGTTCGGTAATAATTGAACTTCCAATTTTGGGTGCCTAAACATAGTTAATGAGATGTAAATGAGCAATTTTTCTTCTATGCAGTTTCCGTCTCAAATGAGTATTTAACGAGTTATAGCGGTAAATTACTGACCCCAACTCTAGTGTTTGAAGCAGAAAGAAATTCATCGAGGGCGTTATATGGCAACACTACAATGGACTCTCCCCTTCCACGCGCTCGAGTGATCGAGCGTATTACCGCCAGTTACGTTGAAGCTGCGGTGATGACTACATGTGTTTCGTGTCAGTCGGATTATTTTGGAGCAATCGGGAAATTCATAGGAAAAAATGATGGGACAGTTGCATTCTTGAAAGATCCCTGTGTTCTACACAATATAAGATACCTTAACGACACGAATATTAGACCGTTAACGGAAGAGTCCATTTGGAGTCTTCCCCTAATGTAGTTGAGTCCACTTGGGATCTTCCCCTAATGTCGTTGAGTCCACTTGGGATCTTCCCCTAATGTCGTTGAGTCCACTTGGGGTCTTCCCCTTTTTTTCGCTCGCTTGCAACAATACAATTGCGATAAGCACCATACCGCTATTACTCGTAAAATAGTCATTTGCAATGAAAAGTGCATAGAAGAAAACTTGTTTATTTCGATTTAATTAATTATACTTCCGCACCCAAAATAGGAAATTCCATTATTACCAAACGCTACACATTTACCAAATAGTATATCATATTCTATCTTATGTCCAATTTTAAAACCTAACTCAAGAAAACCTTCAATTTGCCACCCACCGAATGATAGTTGAATTGCACAGTTGATAGTTCATACCAAAGTTAAATTGTATAAGCCGTTTGGCTTCTGGTAATTAACTCGAAAAAGGGAAAATATTCAGACCTTAAAAAGGAGCAGGCCTGAACACAGTCACTGCGTTTCCGCGGGTGTCAACGGTTGGTTTAATAAGGTGGCGAATAGTAGAGAGAGGAATAGACTTTTCTGCTCAAAGACATTTTTATCCTTCCTAAGAAATATGAAAAATAAATTGCACGAAATCATTTCACCTCGTGTGAAAATAGTAATTTTTGAAAAGGTCGTGAAAAAATGAAATTTTAATTTATACCGGTACGTGAATGAGCAATTTACCTAGTGGTACCATATGGCCCAACACACGGTGAACGTGTTGCTGATTATCTGATGTAACTAGTGAATTCTCTAGGAATCGTTACTCTACGAGTGCGATCATCGAGCCAATTTCGTATCATTCCAGAATATATCATGGGCTTCCACTTTGTTCATTAGCTTTGTGCGGGAAACTTCAAGAATTTTCGAAAGCATAAGATAAATAGCTTTTGTATGGTCGGAGATTCGGTTGACTAATCTATCGAAGTCAAGAGGATTTGCGAGACAGCTTTGTTCTTCTCGGAATCCGTGCAGTGTCTGCATCAAATTTTGAACTTGGAGTTGTCGTATGATTCGGCTTTTGACACCTTTCTATTGTTTACTGAAGATAAGGACTAGGCGGATTAACTGATTCTTGTTCGTTAAACAGTCGTGGATTTATTTGGCTTTAACAGGCTCAGGTCTTTCTCTATACCGCTTCCGCCAAAAATGTCTAGTCTGCTCGGTCCACCTGATTACTTACATCTTGAGGTTAAGGAATTTCAATTTTATTGCTCCTTTCGAGTACTGCGGTAAATATTGTGGTTATAATTTTGACTTCACTTCTGTCATCTGTTCGTGTTAGAACGTCAAATCGATAGAACGTAATCAATTCTTTTCCACATTTTCTCAACCTGCCATCCGCTGTAATATAGGAAAGTAGGATTTTCCAGTACGTTTACATTAACTATTTATATTTTTTTATCTCCGGTTGTATTTATTTTCACATCTTAGAATCGTTCACTTTAGACGCGAAACTTGTTTTAAATGCTACCAACCCTTCTTTCCCTTGCAAACAGTGTAGTGTACGTATTTATTTATTCTTTGATGCGTACTGTAAAATACCTTTTTGAATGTGAAATTTTGTTTGGAATTGAACGTGTTTTTTTATTCTTTGTTCATTTACCTTATGTTCTTTTACAGCATTCCAGAACTTTGAAATGACGGAAATAGTCGAGACATTGTTTCGAACAAATTGACAAGCTCTACTAAGTTATTAGGATCCGCAAAAAGTAAACGATTTAATAAATCCAACAATTTTTAGTAGAACTAAATTTTGCTTCCCAGCGCATGGCTCTCATTATCCTAACCGTTTGAGAGAACTGAGAATTACGTGCAACAATTTGAATGAAATCTTTCCAGCCTGGAAAAGAAATGAAGAAATGGAATAAACTGGTCTTCCCATGATGTGTATGGAGTGAGGCGTGACATGTACTCGGAATTTCAAAACATTAATTTAAAACTATTTTCTGAAAAAATTGATCAATGAAATTTACAAAATGAGCAAAAATTCATATTGATAATCACAGAGCATCAAAAATATAGCACTTTGTTAAAGTAATGAAATAAAGTAATAATTCATAAAATATATAGTGGAAAAGTATTTGAATCTTCAAAAACACGCTTCATATATGCAATTTACGCAAGTTCCGACAGCTAAATACATCAGAAACTTCTGAGATAACCTAAATAGTTTGTGATGTGAGGTTCTCAAAATATTTTGAGGGTTAGTTTTACGTTAGATGCCTGACTAAAAACAGTAAAAGAACAAAAGGAGTTATTTGAAGACTTCAAATATTGTGATATTTCTACACAAACTGCTGAAAAAGAGCTCTCGGAATTTATTTATGAACCCAAATGTCCCCTTCTATACAGTTAGTAGCATTGTGAGAAAAGTGAAAGATGACTCGGATCATAGAATCAATGCAGAACAATTTAATGTAGTAGGAGGAACTGCTGGTAAAGTTTAAATATCAGAAGATTGTGGACATAAATATACAGAAATGTGCTAAAAAACTGGGTCTATGGTCTGAATGGGTGTTTCAACAGAACAATGATCGTAAGCATGCCGCCACTGCAATTCGTTAGTGGTTCTAAAGCAACAACATCAATGCAGCGACCTGAGCTAGAGTCAGCCACGCTTTAATTTGATAGTAAGTTGGAAAAACTCAAAAGTGAGATCCGTGTAAGACGACCGACTAACCCTTATGAACTGAACGTACTTGCCAAAGAAGAATGGGTTAAGATTTCCCTTAAATCCTGTACGGAGTTGACAAAAACATATAGAAGCAGCCAAAGAGCTGAAATTGAAAAATGGGCCGGAAACATTAAACAGATTTTTTCGTGTTCAGATTATTTTCACTACATAAATGGCGAAGGTATACATGAATTCTTCATACGCAGCAAATATTTTCATTCGTTCCTCACCTACGATTGTCATGAGTCTTTAATGAATGCTTTGAAAGTATTTTTATGTTCAAAAACTTATTTCACCTCACGATATAGTGGACAAAGGTTGTTCAAAATAATGGAAACATTTTTAAAAATTCACAATATTTATTTTAATATGTTGTAGGTCCACCTTTTGTGGCAATTGCAGCCTCTATTCTCCGAGGTTTTAATTCATACAAAATGTGAATTGTTTCCAAAGGAATTTTAGCCTATTCTTCAGTTAATACACTCTCCAGTTCTTCTAGAGACGATGGCGGCGGAAATCGACTTCTTGCTTAATCTAACTAGAATCGATACTAACTAACTACTAAAATCGATCATAAAAGCTCAATAATGCTGAGGTCTGGGGATTGTGGTGGCGGGATGAGATGCTCAACATTATTAGAATGTTCCTCGGGCCATTCTTGAACAATTCTAGCTGTAGTGATTGGGGCATCAACAACTTGAAAGAGGGTGCTCCCCTCCGGAAAAAGTGCTTGAACCATAGAATGAACTTGGTTGCCCAAAATTGCTAAATATCTTGGCTGTTAGTTCTTCCATGAAGGGAAATCATTGGCCCAACGGATTTCCAATAAATAGCACTCCAGATCATGACAAAACCCACACCATGCTTTACGGTTGGGAGAAGGCAATCTGGATTTAATTAGGGCTTCTTTCGGCTGTCTCCAAACGTACACTCGGCCGGAGGTCAGAAATAAGGTAAGCGATGATTCGTCAGAAAAGATCGTATTTCTCCACTGCTCGACGGACCAATTCTGGTGGTTCCTACACCACTCTAAGGGCTTCGAAACATTTGTCTTTGAGAGCAGAGGTTTTCTAATTACAGCTCTTCCGTAGAATTCAGATTTGTGCAGCTCCCGACGAAGAGTTTTTGTGGAAGCTGGGTTTTGTAGGTGATCATTGAGGTCTGCAGTGATTTTAAGCGTGGTTTAGCGATCCTCTCTAACAATTCGATTAAGAGTCCGACGGTCTCTCTCAGACAACTTCAACTTTCTGCCAGACCTGTGCTTTGCTGAGGACGTTTTTCCATCTCTTTCAAATGCAGTCATTACTTTTGAGACAGTACCTCTTGAAACGTCGAGCATTTGTTCAGATTCTGTTACAATAGCAGCTGCCATATGAGCATCGACAATTTGGTCTCTTTGAAAGTAGATAGGTCTGCCATTTTTATAAAGTTATAACAAAAGTTTTCTTTTAGAAATCTGTAAAAAACCTGTAATTTAAATAAAATATGAAACAGCTATAATTATTAAACAATAAAAAATTAAATACGTCAAGTTTTGATTGTTAGATACGTCAAGATTTTGATTGCAAAATGTTGTGTTTCCTTCATTTTGTCCAACCCTGTAAATGTGGAAAATAACTCTTTTTCTAAATTCCGACCTGACTTTTAACGGATTTGATTCACATGTAAAAAACTTAACAGCAGAAAATAGTCAGTAACTCTCAAATGATGAATGTAATTGGCAATGAATAAACAAAAAATTGAATCGTGACAGTAACATCAGTGGTCAACAGTATTTCATTGATCTAAAAACATAAAGAACTGTTCAAACAATAACGTTCCGTGTACTGTATATTCTCTGCTAATAGAAATACTATTGCATTGTGTAAAATTTGCACTTCTCAGAGACTCTACCGAGGAAATTAAGATGGACTATAATCCATCTTCATTTCCTGCAGTCCATCTCAAGTTCCTTGATCGCTTTTAACACATCATGTTTGCATTCGCCGTGAGACTTTTATTTTCGTATTTCACCCAGGTGGACGGAACCGTCCCGTATGAGAATTAACTAAAAAAATCCTTGACTCATTGGCATGACTCACGAAAGCACTTATTCTTACCTGTAAATTTTTTAGGGATTGTTTCTTGAGGATGATGGAGAGCCCGTTGAGGGAATTGGCGAACACTGCAATGAGCACCCCGATGATTGAGCCCAAGGGAATAGAGGCTCCCACGGGGAGATCTGCAGACGGAGCGACTGACGAGGCCACTTCATTGCTGAGGTCACTGAAGGAGCCGAAGGCGGGAACTGTCGAGTTCATAGAGCCGAATTGAGCAGCTGTTGCTCCCTCTCTTGTGTCGAAAATATTCGGATTGGCTAGTGAAGGATTTGGGGAAGCCATGACGAAGAAAAACTGGAGGAAATCTATGGAAAAAATTTATTTCAAGACTGTGTCCCATACAATATATTGGACGTTTCAATAAAAATAGATGGAACCAATTTGGAGAATTTCGTTAAGCGATGAACTCTGATGAACTTTCGTCGGTGAAAAGTCCACTTGCAGGTCAAGCAACCTGGAATAAGAAAAAATGCCATGAGCTTGATTAGCTTCTCATTTTCCCTTCCACTTAAAATTTTGTTACGGAAATCTATCTGGATTCTTGATAGTGGAAATCTAATCCTGAGCGAAAGAGGCATAAACATTTCAAACCAGTCCCTGTGCAGCTCATGTACCACACACGCCTACAATGAGATCAAATTCTGTCCAATTTAGGCCCAGCAGCTGCTATAGTTAATTTAGCAGCTGCTAAATCAATTACCGCAAAGAAAGGATGTTAATGTGAGGGTACCTTATAGCATCTTTTCATTATAACATTTAAAAAAAAAGGAGCAAGGTTTCGAAGAATGTCATAACTTTAAAGAACATCATTTTTTAATCTTCTTATTCTGGTCTTAAATTGTTATTCTTACTTTCTTACTTTCGTGAATACATTATAACAACACTATTTTGGCTTGTTAACTATTTGTACGGCTCCACCTATGTTGAAAATGCCACGGCAAGCATTGTACAACAATCCTTTTCATATCTTTGACTCCGATGAACTCATTACGCCAGCACTATCAGCGTAACAACTATCATCACAATTTTTTGTTTTGTTAGAGTGAATATTATGTTCTTTCCGAAGCTCACCACTTGGCACAGTAGAGGATGCGTCCGTGTGAAAATTGTCTCAAATCCCGACTGCCTACCTCATGGTTCTAGACGCAAAACAAATGAAATCTGCTTATTTTACTTCTAACATCAATCGCTCACACTCGTATCACTAGTTCCTATGTTCTTATGCTCATAATTCAATCCGAGTACGCACTAACACGAGGGTTTTTCAGCAATGCGTCACATGAATTATGCTTTTCTTAGTCACCTGTATTTTAAATGCATTACCAGAATCCGACTACCGCGACAAAGAAGAACTCATTTTTTCGTGCTTTTCTCCGAATCATGTTTTCGACAATTATCATGTGTATTACGATAACCATGTATGAATAGCAATTAAGGGTCTCTGTGTTAAGGAATTTAAACGCGATTTTTACTCTTATTTCAATATAAATGCGCGCAAACGAATACATTTTTCAACTAAGCGTTACGAGGAATGTGTTCTCTTAGTAACTGGTTTTCAAATGCACTGTCAAAATCAGATTAGGCAAAGGAAAGGAACTCATTTTTGATGTGCTTTTCTATCAATCATTTTTTGATTCAACATTTTACACGAGTATTACGATACCAATGTGTTATTATCAGACAAGGATGTTTAATGTTAAGGTGTTTTAAAAACCAATGTATCAACATTTCATGATATACTTTATTGGAAATTAAATGTTTTTCTTTTTTTTCTTTTTTTCTTTTTATAGCCTAGTGCTATAAATGATAGCATTGGTTCCTCCCCTTCATCTAAAACTCTTAGTGACATGAAGCCCTCCACGAGACTTTGAACATCAGCTATCTGGTGTTATTCTTTGTTGATTTTGGTTCACCGAACATGGATTTGGTCTCCGGCGTAGACAGAAAGAAAGGAAGAAAGAGAAAAAAACACTGCACTTGAAAAAATTTAATGCATAAAAATGTACAACAAAAAATTTGATTTTAAAGATTTCATAATATAAAGGTCTTTTATTCATGGACAAACCATGGGAGATGAATACTAGCCGTGTCAAGGATTAACATTATTATTGTGAGAAACAATAAACATACTCTCTTGAATATTTCACCCCAAGCAAGAAGACTGGAAGCTTAAAAATACTCTAAATATTACTGGAGAATACCTCGGAGAGCGTTCGCTATTAGTTGCAAAAAAGACGTGAACACTCTGCTGAACAGACTAAGATACCGTCCTAAATGATTTTAAAGTAATGAGCATAGGTTGGCTAAAAGTAATTAACAAAAAGCGTAGCACAAACACACGCGTCTAAAACAGATAAACAAACCAACTCGTACGCGCAGGAATGAATTACAAAGCTTGTTCATCACACGATGAGTGAGATGATTTGTTTATGAATCGTAAACTTAGATTTCGCTTATGTTCATTTATCTACTTAAATTTCGGGATACTGACACGAGTGATGCTTAATGGGATAGCGATCGATGTCTTGCCGAAACAATGAGCCGGTGTACAAATTTTATTTAATGAAATATCTAGTTATTTTTAATTGTAGGTTCAATATTAACTGGTCGCAGAGCGTTTTGTAAAGTATAATCGTCGTGACTGTCAGTTTTCGTTTCTTTTGCGAAAAAAATGTAACACTTTATTCTGCTACGTCAAACGGATGACTGTATTGCTCAGTGTAGTTAAAAGAAAAGATGAATAGACTTTGAAAACGCAAAAATGAGCTAGTTTCTAATTTCCAGACAAAAATATCAAAAAATCAAGTTACAGTCTGAGAACAACAAAAAATATTTTAGGTTTCTCATCCTCTCGGTATTTCCCGTAGCAGCATTCAGATATGGGCATATAAGATAAAATAGAAACACAATGATAAATTGGTATCGCTTAAAAGTAACAAATAACTAGAAAATTTCTACAAATAGATTACAAATGAAGCTAATTGTGGTTTCATATTCGACTATTCTATACAGGGTAAGAGTGAAGTCTTCACAGTATGGATAGAAAGAAATGAAAAAAATTAACCAAAGCAAGAATAGGCATTTCAGTGTCAAGAAATTGGAAACACTGACATCAGAGTAGCAGTGAGCAGATTTAAGGCAAACGGTAGATCGTTTAGTTTGAGTTTACAACGAAGTGTTGCAGTTGCAGTATGTTATTCCCTGACAGAGATGCGGACTGGCGTCATAAGTTTGCCTTGAATTCTTTTACAGTTTGAGAGTTTATTATACGCTTGGGAAGCTTATTCCAGAATAGAGCTTCAGAAACTGAGAGAGCTCTTTGTCCCAGGTCAGGTGAACAGTAACTATGACGTCATTGCTCTGATTTTCAGCGTCCGAATTACTCCAAGGGAGGTAGAAAGATGAGAATTATCTTTTACTGGACAAAATTTTCGATCGCCTTATATTGACAAATAATTATTTTTGAGCGGATTAAAATCCCTACATTTTTCTCTTTCATCACTAAAATGCCACGGATTTTATTCTTCACGATCTCGTTTAAATTTACTTACTTCTCTCGCGCAATTGCACCTCAGTCTCCTAATTTACGGCGGAACACGACTGAAGGAACATTGAACTGCTTCTTCTATCTAGTACATTCTCATTAAATTGAATTAATCTCGAATCTAAAAACTCAGTCCCATCTGTAGATCTATGCACTTGAGCTCCCTAACTCGTTTTACTCGTCATTTAACTTTTTAAGCCTGTAAGCTATTCCAGGTGTCATCTACGCTAAATCTATTGTAAGGGACCTGCAGCACCCTAATTAATCGGTGAACTATCAGTAAAATTACTTAATTAGCTGAAGCAATCCGATGAGATTACGTCCTTTTACAATGGGACTCCACCATTCACCTCTCACTGTGTTGTTTGATGGTTAATATATCTTGAGCAACCGCTCATGGCTTTATGTCGGTGGTGGTGGTCCATTGCATTACCTCCCGCCAGAGCTTCATCTAACAAAACCCCAATGTCACAAGTACAGGAAGCTAATTACCGCATCTCGTATTTTGATAGTCTGTGCTCCTTATCTGTACCACACTCAATCCAATCTTTGCTGGTTTTAACTTGTCTGAATCATGTACATTTTCAAGACCAAGAAAGTCTTGGCATGTACCGTATTTCTTACGGGAACTTTAATTTAAGTTTCCAAACATTCTTCAGTTCGTCAATGATGACCGTCGGCTAAATGTCCTTGCTCAGAATGGTTTGGATCAATGGTTGCTCTGAACACCTTTGTACTCGCAACTAGGGAGCTATTCTGGGTTATTTCTTGCGTCACACTTGATTTATGAACTGCAGAAACAGTGCGAAACCCCAGGATAGCATTTGTTAATGAGAAACACGTGCTGTAATCGAACGCAGGCAACCATACTTTCAACGGATTGCGTTACCCAGCCGTAATGAACTTGATGCTTATGCATTTTATTTATTTGGGGTACTGGAAAGTTCTGTCCTCTTTTCTTTTACCAAACTTTAAAACATATGAGTAAGTTCAAACAGTTGTTTTGAAATTCAGATCAGATGTCAGATATTCAGTTAAACTTCACCTTTAACTGAGTCTACTCCAGTTGATATTTTAAGCACATCTATGGCCCATGGAAGAGGACAATTCAAAGTGAATCATATGTGTCAAAAGATTTTGTTTGAATTCCACAAAGGTAACAATCCAACAACAGCAGTGAAAAACCTTAACGCTGTCTATCCAGAAGGTGTTAGTGGTAGAAACTGCCGGAGATGGTTTTTGAAATTTAGAGAAGACAATTTCAATCTTAGTGATGAGCCTCGAACGGAAGACTCTGTCTTTTGGAAATAAACTTTTGAAAGCTGCAGTGTAAAAAGATCCTCGACAAATGTGCTGCCTTCGCAGCAATTTCGGAAATTTATATTTTCAAACAGCGATAGAAAATTTATTCCTCCGAACATCGAAAGAACCATTCCGCAAGTCCTCTCGTTTTCCGGAAATGCCCACTTCCGGACGTTAA
>JACJUY010003258.1:20825-73746 GCA_014220935.1 Platorchestia sp. MABIK | reverse complement strand
CGTCCTATTTTAACTCCTGAAAACTGTATATTTTTTGTATTGTTTTTGTGCTAATTATACCTTTCTCCCCCCAGGTAATTTTAGGTATTCAATGGCTGTTTAAGACAAGTTTTGCATCATCCGTGGACTTTTGAACCTTCCCCACTCGTGCTAAGTCTGAGGCAGTCACAACAAACAATCTGAACTTTGTCCCAAAGACTTGATAAACGTTGGTCAGCTGTTCAGGAGCATCTGGAAAAGATTAGAAAGGTGCTTAGAAAGTGTTTGGGTTCCTCATGAACTCTCTGGGAGAGTGTATCTAGGACATGAACTCTCTCCGAACACAAAAGCAATGCAGGCAACAATTGAAATTGTCTTCTTTAAATTTCAAAAACCATCTACGGCAGTTTCGAAAACTCACACCTTCTGAATAGACAACGCTTATGTTTTTCACTGCTGTTGTTGGATTGCTACCTTTGTGGAATTCACACAACATACAAAGACGCATATGATTCACTTTGAAACATTTCCCTTCCATGGGCTATAGATGGGCTTAAAATATCAACTGGAGTGAAGTTCAACTAAATATCTCATGACTTATCATACCTTGGAAAAGCCATTCGGACTTTTTCATATGTTTTAAAGCTTAGTTAAAGAAAAGATGACAGAACTTCCTAGGGCTCCTAATGCATGTTAAAATCTAATTTCACTATCTTGCTTTATGTTTTATATCACCCTACTCGGATGCTATTTTAAAAAAAAATAATTTTCTCTGATAAAAGCACATCATCTCATTGATTGTTTCCAAATGGCGAACGCTCATTCCTCATTTCATCTTTTTTCAATCCTCATTTGTTCACGTGAGAGGGCAATATTACTGATAATAAAAAGGGGAATTTTTTTAAAACATTCTATAATTCCCGTTAGATCAGCCAATTCTTATCTCTGCTGCACTTGAGCACTTGTACAAGCTGTCCTACCATCGTAAGCGAATACATTTATTGCTCCCGTCACATAGCAACGAAAAAACAAGCCAACCAAACACTGCATCGCAGTAATCAAGTTCTCACACAACAACAAATGAATATTGCGCAATATGTCAAAACTCCGAGGTAACGAAAATTTTTAACGCTCAAAAATTCACTATAGAAGTTCACAATTGTCCTCCTGCTTCTTAAAAATGTACGAACAAGGTTACCAAATAAATAATTTTAAAATTAATCCAATTTTGAACACACGTTATGAGCAGATACAGTTAAAAATCAGTATTTAGTCTCGTTTGTTGTTTATCTCATAGGCATTTTGTCTCGTTGGTAGTTTGTCTCGTCCTGTGTATCTGTTTGTCTGCTTCGTCAGTACACCTGTCAATCTATTGTCAAAGCCTCTGTCAGCGTGTTCCGTCAGTACAACTGTTGGTCTGCTTCGTCAGCACAACTGTCAGGGTGTTCTGTCAATTGTTCATAGTTCTTCGCTTGTCATCCCCACCTATCCATTATAGAGCTATCGGCGTAGTAATCGCGCATGATTTCTAAGACTCAATATCAATTTTAGCAAAACCTTTTTTCTACAAAGCGAAATGTCGCTCCCATGCGCAACTACACGAGAACCCGAGGTTTTGATTATCTCTCTCGTGCATGGAAAGAGATTGGGAACCGATTTATCACACACATTGTAGTACGTGCAAATCTGCCCGAGCTGCTGGTTTCTGCATGTACAAGTTCTCAGCAGGATCACTGGCCAAAAGGAAGCCGATAGGCTTCATTGGAGGTCGACGCTTGAGCTGTCATTCCTTTACCCCTTTATGATATCAGTTACGCCATACCCACATGTTTAAGAATTATATTTATTTGCAATTTCATTTTGTTCTTTCGCTTGCAGCTGATATACTGTAGATGCCTAGGACTTTTCAAGTGCAATGTATTTCAGTATCATGGGGGTATTCGAGCGATTTGCTAGATTCATTCCAATTTAAAACATTTAAAACAAAGCCGATAGGGAGAGGGTGATTTAGGTTCGTGAAGTTAGGATAGGATAATTAAAAATAAGAAGGCTTTGGTCATATATAAATATTCCTTCATAACGTCATTGTTAGAGCTAAAGTTAAAGTAAAAGTTAAGTTGTCGACTGAATAATGTTTAGGCAACGCAAAGCGTGATTCTCGGGTCATTCATATAATGTTTTGTGTACAATCACGTCTTTGGAAAAACAAGTAAGAAATCTATAGCATTCACGAACTTAGGAAATCAGTCGATAAAAGAATGTAAGAGGAGAAGAGGAGTCGCTGCAAAAAAAATGTCACTGTAATTCGACCTCATTCTCAGGTGCTCGTCATATTATTACGATGAAAAGCTGTGGATGACGCAGGCATGTGTTGTTCATCGAGCGTTTGCTGATTCAAATATGCAAGACTATTGACAAACTGCTGCCTGTTAGGCGCCTCGATTGTGCGTGACAGCTGAAATGTACTCGACGTAGATCTTGTTAAATTCTAAGAGCGAGAATTCCTTTACGCTGGGCCTTTAGCTGTACAAACAATTGATAACTGGTAATGATATGAATTTGAAACGAAAACTCAAACTTCAAAGGTATTTTCAAACAAACAAACAAACAAACAAACAAACATCGGCATCTACGGATGCTTTATTTCCAATTGAAGCATGATACATATCACCTTTTACATTGGTTTTTCAAATGCCTTACAACTAACACCAGGACGCCATGACGCTTTCCCCCGGTCAAGACCGGTACCCATTTCAGACACCTGGGGAGAGTGGGGCCTTGTGCTTAGAATTTTTCTCCTAGACCCAACAGAGAAAATCGCCACCAGCGTCGAGACTCGAACCCGGGTCTCCCCGCACGGAGTCAGGTCCGCTACACACACGGCTATGGCGAGCAGGACTTTTCAGTCTGCTCTTTTGTCTTTTCAGTCTGCTCTTTTGCTCTTTTGCAGACTTTTCAGTCTGCTCTATGGCGAGCAGGACTTTTCAGTCTGCTTCAGGTTTCTGAAGTGATGCTCGTATTGGATGATCAGATAAAATTGAAATGATCGAACAAGACCAGTACAATCACTGATCGAACGTTGTCATAGCTTAATTGACGTTCCACATGATACCTACATGAGTTTTATTTTGATGAGATGTGAACAATTTAAAAAAATGTACTCAGGTGATCCCCTTTGTTAGGAGTTCATTTTTGCTGTTTCTGTCAATTTTTAGTTTCAATTTATTTGATATTCTAGTCAAACCCAGAGTACTATAGTTTTTTTATCAGACTTTTCCCTAGTGTATCATAAATTTTAATGCTTACAACATAGAAGTAAATCAAGCAAAAAGTACAAAAAACTCAAGAAAATAAATTTTGGCATTGTGCATCAGTCATTCTCCGCTGGATTCCCTAAACTCGAATTGATGATGCTTGTTGTCCTCGTCAGCTAATTGTAAATTTTTGTACGCATTGTATACTAAAGCCTCTTTAGGTATACCATAAGTTGGATTGAGAATCATCTATAATTTCGTTATGACTGGCCTTGAAATATATCGTAAGAGGTATTGCGCATGGTAGGTTGGCGCATCTGCGGTCCTGTGGACGGAGCTTCATCAAGCTCGAGTCAGTCGCCAGGCGGGCTGTTGAGCATTTCAGTGTAGGTGCCATCAGTTTGCACTCATAAAAAAACCTTTGATCCATATGTGTGGTCAGAAAGAATTTGTGGCGCTGAGGCTTAGCACAGACGTTAGTCACGGTACACGACAGAGTTCTTCATTAGGTAAAAACGTTTTAGTGGATGAAAAAAGTTCGGAGAGGCCCGACCAGCGCGAACAGAGCAGTTTTTATGTTTACCACATGCAGCACTTCAAGGTGCAGAGTGTAAGATGTGCGGTTATACCGCTTAGAAGTAATTTCTATGGTATGAAAAGTGGCCTACGTACAAAATATGTGGTTTACGTGTTCGCTATGAAATGATAATAATAACTCCACCAAATAATGCAGTTCCTGCTTAAATGATATTAGTTTAATACCATTATGACTTCGTTTGATATTTGATGAGCCCCAGTGCTCTACGTTTTTCGAAAGTTGTTCAACTTCTTCGCTTGCTATCGATACCATAAAAGTGTGCCTTTGCTTGTTTAAAATTAACCTAGAAATATAAACTAGGCTTTCTATACAATATTAATTAACTAACCATTACCTTAATCTATTTGAAAAGAATCTTGACCTTAATTACATAGTGTGCAATAATAATAAGCTTAAATTTAACCCCGACGATGATGTTTCTCATTATTTCCATCAACCGAAAATGCACAAACCCTACCCAAACCTAAATCAACCTCAGGCTATCTGTAATATTTTAATCTTTATAACATGCAAGTGAATCAAGCAAAAAGTCCGAAAAACTTATGATATATAAATTTGGACGTTCTCCGCTCGAGCCCATGAACTCGAACGCTGTGTTCTAAAACTGAAAATTTGGCGTAACAGTAATTTCTGGAGATGCGAATGAAAATATTCCTTAAGATGGAGAGAAAAATCATTGTTTATTGGCAGGTTTCTGAAGAAAATATTTCATAATTCATCACAGTCAGTCGTGAATTGGTGTTATTTTTTTCTACACCAAGTTTTAGCATGTTCCGTACTCATAACAAAGCCTAAGCTGCCTTAAACTGGTAGTTGCATTCAAATTTAGATTTCAGAGTTTCCTCTCATACCATCATAAAAGCAAGAAAGGCAGTCGTATTAAGCATATTCACCACATCACTCTATTATTCACTCTCATCACTCTCTAGAATTATTGTTCAGTGAATGTCAATACGATAGCAATAATACTGTACTCTATTACAGCTCTACTCAAGTGAAATGTTCAACATAAAAATATAAAAGATGAAGAAAACATAAGCCCTAGTAAGTTATAATGCAGGCAATATTTATTCATTTTTAATCTACCTATAGAGCTCTATTCTTCAACCCAGCATTTAATAATAACCTCAACTCTTGACATTAGTTCATTCATATCTGCAGTCAAAGTTGCAGCTAAATGATGACGAATAAAAATTCGAACCAGGGCGCCGGGTACTGCATTTGAGAGACAAAATTTGCTAAGTTCAATTATCACACTCGATCATAATGTTCTTGCAACTGATGATAAATGATGATAATTTTTTACTTCGGCTAGATGAGAGCGATCATGATGGATTTTTCAGTTAAATATCGGTGATCTCATCATTCATGCCCTCTGGGTCATTAGCATATTTAAGTGGTAGCTAAAAGTAAAGCAGCTCGAGCATAATTGCTGCTGAATAATAAAGCATCTTTTTAGTCCTCGCTATTGAAGCCGATGACATTCGAACGAGTAATGAAAGGCAGAACTGTCTGGAACAAAGGAGAATAGGTGAAGCGAAAACTTGTTGCTCGAAGAGGCATATTAAACCTGAAAAAGCAGACTTTGTATGAAGCATGATGAATCGCTATCTCATTTCAGTGACTTAAATAAAAACGAGTGAACTAAAAGATCATCAAGGTGTTCTGTGTGTCTGGTGTGAATTAGTCCGAGTTTAAAGATTAACGGAACAGCAGATTTGAATATACGTAGAGGAGGCAGCATGCAAGCAATGATATATTGGTCTGTGTCAAAATGCTTCTGAAAGTAGTGAAAGAAAAATTGACTACTCAGTCCATATTTTAACTTTTTTAAAGGTACGTACATCAGTAAAGCTTAATTCAATGTCATACATAATGTTTTGTGTTATTAAAACCAGTTACGATGAGGTAGGTAGATAGATATGAATTGTGCAGCGAAAGGCCGCTGCGATTATAACGGAACAAATTGACATTAGTTACGGCTCAGCGACGCGACAGAACTCAAACTTAACAGAGAAAGTTGAGGTTATGAATGGAAGAGAAAGAGTAATAATTAACTCCTAGTCAATAATAACAAGCCAAATTGTTGTTTATAATTTACTCCAGAAAATAAATTGGTGATGCTGTTTTAAATGTTGACGATGGCCATCTATGTGAACGCAGGGCATGACGTTATTGGTGTGGTGTTCAGCATCGATGAGAGGAATCCGATAAATCTTGTATTCTCAATTAGTGCTCGAGCATTGATGTGGTTATTATGCTCTCGAATTCTCCATTTACCACCATTCAAATTTGCGTCGAGCTGTGATGTTCCTGTACGGCAGCAGAATTTAAAACTTAAACTTCTTTAATTGATCGGCACGGTAATGGTATCCCAGAACTTACATCAGTAGATCAAAATCACACTTAAAAGGACAAGTTGTTTTAAATTCTCATCACATTTATTAATGCCAGGTTGAAACGAAGACACACCCATTATACTGCGCTCGTTTTCAGTTGAAAGGCCTATGTATAATTGTACGTTTCTTTGACCATCTTCATTTACGCATTCTCGATTTATGTTTCGTTCAAGCGTAAAATTTGATAAAACCCAACTGTTTCATCAAACATTTTATCAGGTGACGACTTGAGCTCAAGGAAATGATTATTACGATGAGAACCGCGACTAAGGTTTTATTTTCCGGTCTACGATTCACTGAAAGCGAAGAATTTAAGGTAGCAGCTTTGTGACGCAGAATTGATCTATTTTCATTGCAAAATTTTGCGCTACCGATGACAATTTCTGTAAAACAGATTTCACGGGACGTGGTGTGGTCTCTTTTCCTTAGATTATCCGACACTTGCCTTGGCGAACAAAGGAAAGTTGTCTGTACAAACTTAGAATACCGTATGTACTTACTGAACACGACTCGCTATTTGTATCTCTCCTCTTCATCTCTTCATTGTCCCCTTCCTTCCGAAGGCTAAAATACTGCAAATCCCTCGCGCCAAGATTATATAGACGAACTATTTCCCTGAAAGAGATTAACAGAAATTGAGATTGATTGATTATAAAGCAGTTTCAGCCCCTCTTTACCACAACAAAGATGTGTAAAGAGAGGAAGGATGAAGGCACTTTTAAGTATGGAGTAAGAAATGTAAAATCTATGCACAAAGGGTGTTCCCGAAAGGGATCTCGTGCGAATAGAAACAGTAAGATAAGAAGGAAGGTTATAAAACAAAATAAAAGTTGAAGAAGAAAATCAGAGGGGCTGATAAACAGGACAGCAGTGAACCGAAAAAGATGGTCCTTAACACAAACAGAAAACTTTTTATATAAACAAAAACAAGGCTTAGGACCTTACATTTTTCCCCTGGGAGCGCTAATTTCTATGGATACAATAGTTGTATCCCCCTGAGGGAAAACAGAAATTGAGGAAAGTTTAGAGATTTAGCATGAAATATAATATGTAGGTTTGTTGATCTATTTACAGATGTTCCCTCCCAGAATAGCGATATTTCTAGATTCCTTCAGAATTCGAAATTACTTCATTCAGCCGCTTCAAGGTCACGTTCCTAAACCCAAAATAAACCAACATTATCATTTAAGGTTAGTGATTCAATTTCAATCGCCTCTCGAATGCGGTGGAAACAACGCTTTTCTTAATCGAGGCTTATTTATATCAGTGCTTAATCTACTCACACACCTATGGGATTCTTTACCTTCAACATTTTACCGCACTCAAATTCTGAACCAGAAGTAATATGTAGCTTCAACTAATGTTAAAACGTGAACTTCATTAACTCTCTTGTTCGATCAATTTGATCATTCTTTTTAAGTTTTTTCGAAGAAATCAAAGGTTAATTTCGTGTCACTAATTTTCGCCTAAACATCCGCCACCTCTTCAACCCTGAGATAAGTATAACTGTCAAATGCAGATTCTTTTTCCGCCCTCTTATCTATGTTCCAGTGAGTTGGTTAATTTTTCATTGCGATCAAAAGAACAAATTCGCTTTGCCTTAGTCACTCAGGTTCTAATGTGGAATAATTTTCATTGGAAATTGACATCGCCTGAATATCCAGACCACGTTTCCAAATAATGTAAATTGAAGTTAAAAATATCAGAGACAAGTTTTGCGTAATACTGGCTGCGAATTTCGTGATTAACAAAATTGAAATAATTATTATATTCTACGGTTGGAAATCCCGAAATGAAATGAAAACGAAGGAAGGGTCCAACAACTCATGTCAACGCTGGCCAGAAAATCAATCTGAAGTCAAAAATTAGTTGAAACAGCTGTGGCACTGCAGCATCTAATCAAAATCTAACTCTAGTGATAAAACTGAGCAGTAGAGTACGGGCATAATCGAAAATAACCATTAATGTAGGAGATATGACAGAGTAGACGGAAAATATCCTGAGACGGAAGTAAGATAAAACTACGGTAGTAGTATAACATTCCTATCATTTTTATTCGATTCCATGTCAAACACTGACATTCATTTCAGGTAGATGAGGCTATACGAGACATTCCTACTATGTGTTTCTGTGAGTAAGTTTGTACATAGTTTCTCCGTACGTTATTCGGAAGCGGGAAAAAAATGCATCACACTAAAATAAATGAAAATATTAACCTAGTTTTGTTCATGAACGATGAAAATGCAATTGATGTTTCTATCAACTCCTCATTTCCCAAGAGCTGCTCTTCTGTTTTGTTGATTAGGATTCTCAGTTGAAAACGCCCTTGCGTTGAAGTTTATTGTTATCTGTTCCTGATATATCTTCCGAAAGCATAGTGTACTCAAAATGACGGGCTATAAAGTTGGACAATCATAGAAATACTATTTACATAAATGCTTGAATATGACTCTGCGTGAATATTACCTTACAAATATAAAATGATGGCCGATTAATTTAAATCGTTTAAAACGGCATAAATTATTCGTCAACCCGTTGCTTGAGAAGGCAATACGACATAATTTTAAAGCAGGCGAAAAAGTTGCCTCAATGACACATGACATCACAAAGATCATTTCAACGAAATCGACGATTTGTGTGTTTTGAAAAAATCTGACTCAGCTTGCGGCTCGTAGAGGTCGTGCACTGCTGAAGAAAAATATTGTAGAACAAGCTAGCAGTCATTAACCTGAAACGCTTCAGCTGAACACGGAACGTATCATAAAAACAGACAAACTGTACAGTAAAACTCTTCTTGTACGCTAGCATGTTTGGTTATTCGTCGTTTTCGTTGTTTGTTGCCTTCACTTGAAATAAATTTCCCTCTAGTATACATAGTCAATCTGGACATAAGTGTTCCACATGAGCAGCTTCAGGGCAAAGTTTAAACTGAGCATGAAGATTGAATAGTAAAAAGCAAAGTGAAAATCGCTACACATTAGGTCATTTTTATTAAAAATGATCAAATAAAACGAACGTTTCGGACTAACATCATCAGCATCATCAGCAAAATCTCTGTAAAATCAAACTCAAAAAAAGAAGAATTAATTCACTATTGGAGTATTTTTAAAAAGTTTGAACTTTGAAAAACACGAACAACGGAAGAAAAATATAAGGTAACGGAAAACTGAACAGCTGAACTATGTGTTGGCAACTAGAAGCGGAAACGCACTTTGGGGTCTGTCATTCAAAGTAGGTTTCATTTTGTATACCTGCAAAGATTCGAGATTGCTCAGATCTGTTCTGTAAGAGGTTCCGTACCGCCAAGATTTTAAAGTCGTTTAGGGAGACCGGAACGTTGCACTCTTCTGCGTGAGATCTAACAGAGGACAGTGGGGGGACCCAAGAGGAAGACCAGTTCTGCAACTCCACCCAGCGTGCTCAGAAACTCTAATCATCAAAGTACGGCGGGTAAAACCAACGTACCGCGATTCACAACGTGAACAACTGTTTTGGTGCTCCAGAGACGAGCGAAGTGATGGTGGCAGTTGGTCTTTGAGACGGAATACAGACCCAATTGTAAAATTATTCACTAGAATCATTTGAATTTTGAGCTGCGGGAAAAACTTAATAATAAGAGATTTAACATCCTCGCTTAGTTTCAATGATTGATGACCAAAATACAGCAACTTCACAGAGAAAACTTGTTGAATACAAGACTGAACAGATTTAGAGTTATCATTCATTTTTGACAAAAATTTATTAATATGCCTGTCATCAACAGAAGAAGGAAATCCGTTTTTGGCAAAATATCGTCGTAAAAAATATAACTCTTTGTGTAAGTAATGAAAGTTTGACCGCACATTAAACATTCTATGGACAAGAGTACGAATACCGCAAACCTTAAATTTGTATGAGCAAAAGCTACAGAATAGTCCCAAGCCCAAAAAAATTTTTCTTTCTGAAAAAATAGCACTTAGAAGTATTGCCCACTCTCTCTACACAATCATCAAGAAACGGTAATCTATCGTTGTCTTCGCCATCCATAATAAATCTGATATTGCTTGGACGAGAATTTAAATTTTGGAGGAAGAGGTTAGCATGAGCCTAATCTCTGAACAAAACAATGGTGTTTTTAACATACTGCTAAAATACAGGCCTAAAAACAGGAGGACATTCTTTTAACCAGTTTTGCTCGTGGTGGCACAGAAATATATTAGCAAACGTTGGGCTCAAAGGTAAGCCCATGCCTAACCCATCAACTTGCGTATAATATTTTCTATTGAAAATGAAAGATGAATTTCAATCTGCCAATTGTAGCAACTTTCCAACGAAAGTGCGAGAGAGCACCATGAAAGTTTGATGACTTGTGAATAACTTAGATCAGCAAATTTCTATTCCTTCCAGCAGAGGTACATTAGTAAATAAATTTCCCACATCAAAGGATGTCATGAAAAGCCCATCAGCGTTATTAAAACTACTCAAACTATCTACAAATGCTTTAGAGTTGTCTTCAGTAAAACAATTCGTTGTAGAAGGCGTCAGAATTGAAACAAAAATTTTTGTAAAATTAAAAATAGGAGTATTAAATTTCCAAGTCTTTTTCCTTTTTGGTCAGGAAGTGGGTCATTGCTCACATTGTAGCAAAAATTGAGCAAAACTGAAACTTTGCTGCAAAATCAGACTTGTGGATTTTAGGTAGGCCGTAAAGAGTACCAGGACCGGATCCGGTTGCACGTAGCTTATTGTAGTCGTCAGGTGATATTAATCCCTTATTCTTCAACTGTAAGAAAAAATTATTAATCTTATCTTCAACACGCAAACAGGTAAACAGAAATCTAACCCAAAAAGCAAGCAGACGGCCGAGTCTCTCAGACAGATGTACAAAGCTACATGTAGTTAAAAATTAAATCTGTAGGGTCGACCAGTTCCAAATGATTTACAAGACCCAATGACTGAAGCTCTCTGCTGTGTGTAGCAACAACAGTTTTTTTCAAAATTAGAATTAATGGTATAGATGCAACGATTCGCCATAACACTGTCTAACGGTGAAAGGGATAAAATGGGCATCATGCTCTTTTTGAGCTTCGGAGCAAGTTCGGAGACCGTTTTTTTCTTCGACCGAATCTCAGGGAGCAATAGTTTGGACTGAAAAGAACGGTAACACTCCGAGGTCTGGATTGACTTTTTGTACAGTTTGAAGCGCTGAAATTTCGGAAGTATGTTGTACAGCTTTCACGACGTCGAAAATTTCAGATCAAGTCTAGCTTTAGTGAGCTTTTTCTGGGTATTTTGATAAATGCGAAATTCACGGAAGCCATCTTCATCATACTGCTCTCTGATATAGTCTAAAATAACTCCAGCATTGATGCTTCTTAAGCTTGAGAATAAAAAGCAGGGCGAAAATCGCTACAAGTAAAGTCATTTACCTGTAGCGATTTTTGCCTTGCTATTTGTTCTCAAGCTTAGAAGCAACAATGCTGGAGTTATTTTAGATTGAATGGTGTTGCGTGCGTCAACAGATATATCAGATAATAGACCTTCGTCAACAGATAATAGACCTTCGCTATTATATTTGGGTTATATTTTGAGGTTGTCTTGCTTTCCGGAGGAGAGGAAGTTGACGCAATTTTGAAATGCTTTTTAGTATGACATTTAAAATGTGTTTCTGACTGTCAAGCAATAAACTAGGCAAAAGGAACTTGCAAGTAATACAATTTATGATGCGGTATTTTTAATACCTTAATTTCATTATTTTCAACAAAACCAAAGATAAAGTTGCTAATTTCACACATCCTAATGTTAAGGTATATCTCATCTACAATTGTATACTTGGTAACGAAGCAAAAAGACAATTGAAAATTGCGACACAGCTGGAGCGAGCTTTCTCTCCCGAGAGTGCTTAGAGAGTTTCAATTAGATGAAGACTTCCAAAAATGAGTCTCAACAAAATGCAATATTGAAAATTAACTGATCATGACGGCTTACTATAAATTTGCTAGAGATGATATATTTTGAAGAAGGTGTAACGAACCATTTGAATAAAATGATGATGTAAGAATAAAACAACTACTTGCTAAACTAGTTCAGAATGAGTACTTTTAAAAAATTACTTCTCTATGCAGAACGGGTGACTAAAAGAGTCCAAAGTCTCAAGACGATGAACGGGGCACAGAGGGCTTTGTTATTGTTAAGCCGGTTTGGCCGAGTTGAAAAGTCTTCTTGGGTAGCGGCCCACATTGTCATTGCCTTGATGTTTGTGTTACCTATTTAAGCTGTCGGACTGGGCAATGTCTCGTAAATTGAGTGCGAAAAATTTGACGGAAATAGGACTTTGGATCAATATATGAAAGTTGCGGGAACAGGGAAAGTTAACCAAGAAAGGGAAATACTTTAGAAAACTTTTACTGGTTAAAATACTCTACAGAAAAATACAAAAGCTAAAGGTTCTGTATTCGCTAAAAGAGATAAAATCTTCAAGTAGAAGGAGCAACGATGAGTTTGAGAAAATTTTTAAGAATTGGGGCAGCATAAGCGCAACCATCAGAAAGGATGGTGGCGAAAAACAGTATGTGCGCGTCAATGTCGATCTTAACGACAGTGAGATTATCGTCGCGAGAAAGTTGCGTTGAAGAAAAAACAATAATAAAAACAACCTAACCAACAACAATGCATCATTGTTCCATAAGCAGTCACACTTTCTAATAATCTAACTTGGGTGAAGTAAGCCCTGCAACGCTTTGGCATGGGTCTAGGTGGACTGTGTTTGTTGATAATATTACGAAGAAAAACATTTGTATCGCGGTAGGAGGTGGCGGCAGCTGTGCGAGAAAAAATCATTCTCAAAATTTGCCGTCCTTGAAAATTTTTGCTGATATCAAATTCCTGAACATCGGATCCATTGTTCAAATAGAGAACTGATGTCGGAATAAAAATAAAGAGCATGAGCGTCAAAAAAAACAGTAGGAGTGCGGAAATTTGTGCGTATAGGAAGCAATCATTGTGTACCTCGTTATCTAAAAAGCTCTTTGTCCTTCTAGAAAGGAAAGTATGTTTCATTCCATTCAAGCATGATACAAATCTTGTGCATGGGTTTTTCAAAAGTCTTATAAATAACATCAGGACGTAATTACGGTAACCTCCGGTCAATCCCATTTAATATACTCTGAGCAGATCGTTTTGTAGAAGTCTGCGGCACTCTATTGCCATGTTTCAATAGCTGTTCTGATTACTCATAACTACCACCGATCTGCAATCCAAGAATAACCCTAGAAACATGCAGGCACGACTGACCAGTGAATCATTCTACAATCAATTTCTAAAAAAATCTGGCTTAAAATACAAGGACTTTTATCGTCGGTGTGGACCTTAAGGTAAAGCTTCGCTCTCGAAACTTCTGCGATTTCCTACTCTGTCACGAATCGATCTCGAGATGCCATGATTTCGATCAATATGGACATTTGATTTTTCCCATTCTCAATGAAATAGAACTTGCGTTTTTTATAAAGATTATCTGTATTTTCTTTGGGTATTTTTTAAATAACTTAGGAAAGTTTTTCGTTTATGTTATTTTCATAATAAGTCGTTGACATTCTGACCCACGCTCACTCAGAGGCGGTGGATTGCTTCCCTCGCTGAAGGTGCCTGTAGGGAGGGCCGCAGCTCAAGTAGAGGGCACGTGTATTCAGCCTCTCTGGCCTCTACGGCCACGAGCGCTATTTTCTTAATGAAGCATACGACTTAAACTTCCAAGAGCCAAGTTATATAATTAAAGCACGACGAACGCCCTCTTTTTAATAATTACGACTTTTGGTGATCTGTGACGACCTACATCGGTCATGAATAATGACCGTTACCTAAAATTACCATCGAGGTGGCTTCACCATGAAAGACTCGTCTGTGTACCGGCGAACTCTGCCTCAAAGTTGAGTGTTCCTAACAATTAATTCTGCGTCCAATCACCTCGGATTCTGATCCTTCCAGATGCATTGTGTTCACTCGATGAATTTCTCACATAGCGGAATGTGGAATTAACAGAGTTTCATTGCACATTTGATCTCAGAAGAGAAGACATATGCAGAGAATGGAGAGAAATGAAAGAGGTAATTGCTTGAATTGATAAAGCTACCAACGCTGTGCTATAACACTCATGAGCGCTTCTATAATATGAAGAGTTTCTTTTGAATGATACTACGAGGCCACGCTTATCATACGATTTCGATTCGCTTCTCTTCCACATATCATTTGCTCACCATTCGCTTACCACATGTTCGGTATTTGCTTACTATTTTCCTTGCCTATGCGAAGTGCCAACTTTCATGCTACTTGTTCATTAAATTTTTTACATCGATTCTTATTAACGTAAATATGAAAATTGTTTTGGACAGTGCCTCAGCTACCTTTTCAGTTAATCTGCACAACGAGAAGGAATATTGTTTGAACAAGACGAGAATATTTGATACCTTGCATTCAAATAAACAATGCATGCGTTTTAAATATTTTCCGATTTTCAATTTGACACATGAATTTGTGTCTTGATGTCGCAGTGCTCGAAAATATTGACCAGAAAAAAAAACAAAGATCTGAAGTCACAACGTCTATGATTTTTCACGGCAGAAAAGAAGGTCGTATAATTATATTCTACAAATGAATAGGGAAATCCAGTAATCAACTCAAGCTGATGCTTGCAACTGAGAAAAATAACAAATTGGCTAACCAATAGTTTTAAACAATTTTTAAACAATTTAAAAAATTTATTTACCACAGGTGATACAGAGGTAGAATGTTTCTTAAGGCTAATACAATGGTCAAACTAGAGTATAGCTACCTGTGGGCCCTAATAAGTTCAGCGACTTCCTATAGGGCATCCTACCATCACATTATTCTAAGGTGTACAATAATCTTTAGCCTAACTCACTTAACCTAGTTTAGCAATAGACTGATCAATGAGATAATTGACTTGATATTTGATGCTGTATTTTACAATATAGGTCAAATCGGTTATATATAACAAAATATTCGATAAAACGATTGAGAGCTGACTGAAGATCGGTATGTTACCTATGGCAAATCACATTATTAGGACTAGTATTTTGATAGGAAGTGAGATTCTAGATGTCTTTTGAATCCTTTGTAAGAATTACTTTCACGAATCTCCGCAGGTATTGAGTTCCAAGTTTTAGTTCCAACGAAGAGGAAACTGTGTTGCGACCGGGCCTTTGAATAATAGGGAAGCATGAATTTATTTCTATTTCGGGTTAAATGATCGTGATGACCAGTTTGCGCAGTTAATAATTGAATTAGGATATTGTCGCCATCATTTCTTAGTGTTTTGTGAATGAAATTGCAAATGGAGATATTGTAGAGATCCGAAAGCGTAAGTATTTCTAAATTTTTGAATGTGAGCATCATTTGTGTGAGCATTATATTCTAGGTTCTTTACTGCTCTTAGGGTTTCAAGTAGGGTTTCAATAGGGTTTCAATAGTAGGGTTTCAATAGTCATTGATTAACGTAGGTCAAATTGTAACAGCGAATTCTTCTCTTAGTGATTGTGTATTTAAGGTAAAATTCATCTGAGTATATATTGAAAAATTATTCAGAGCGTCTCGTGTCCCATGTATGTGATGTAGTAATCGGTCCTGCCTCAAGAACTCAAGAAAATTTCAGAAATACGGTTTTGAAGTCGTAAATTGGTCTGAGATTGAAATTTGGAGTGTACCCGTGATAATCTTATTATTACAAGTTTATAGTTGAGAATCGTTAAGGTCAGTGTTGTGTCATATATTACGCTCATGTATCATAGTTACAGTATCATTTGCATTGTGTTTGGAAGTGTGTCATCACTCCATTCTGAAATTCCTTTGTGAATGCAAGTTAACGCGGGCACACACATTTCGAGACAAAGCCCATGCTATAGCTCGTTGGCATGCTGGAATTAAAAATCACGTGACATGCATTGCCCGTGACTTTTTCGAAATCAACACAGGTTCTTTCTCCTTTTCACTGTCTGTGTCTTTCTTCTTTTATTCAGATACACGGAAATTATTTCATCCATTTTCAATATCGTTGACTTTTTACCAAGAAAACAATGGGTTCAAATGCATGGCATGGTCTCATTCATCAGTATTTTTTTGTTTGCTCAACTGCTAAAACACAAAAATGAGAACCATGAAACGACTTACTGTCAAGCTAGGCGTTTTGTGTCGTAAAAAGGAAACGGATTTAGTGACGATGTCCAATTAACATTGATCTGGCAATGTCTCTATGGAAGTTTTTGTGGCGACGGAGGTCACGCGATAGATGACCTGAAATTCGGACAAATAATTGGCAGTTGAATGCACTTGTGCTCATCATTTATTGACCATCTCGACACAGTCATGATGCATTTTTGTAGGTCACTCATAAGTTACTGGTCGACCAGAGGTACGAGGCAGAAACAATGGCATTCGCTTTGTTACTTTTTTTGTAGTAACATTACTCACCGCGTTTAAGGTTGAAGTTTATGCAAACCTATTAATCATTTAAGACTGAGAGGTTGTCCATAAAAATCGATTTAGACTGAGTTAGCATGATGACTAGTTGAACAATGTAAAGAACAATTGCATTATTGATGTAAAAATGTATCGTAATGGTATTTGAAGCTATGAGGCTAAGTTCCACATTAACTTCACATGAATAAAATCATCAGTAAACTGTTGTCCATTTGAAAAAATTACCCATTAGTAAACTATTGTCCATATGAAAAACTTACCCACAACCATGCATGCGCATGGTTATTTACGGCAAGAGAAACGCTACGATAATTCCCCATGGATCATGTTTTGATAAGAACCAATGTTGACTCGTAAGATGTTAGATTTCTTCAAACTACAAAGCATCAGCACGACTTGCGCTACAATCCATCAGATGATTTCCCTCGTCATGAACATATTATAAGAAGAATGGCATCCCAACTCTAGCTTCTCGAATGCACTCGGATGTCGGCTTAACAGCTACCGTTACTCTCCACACACACACACACACGCCTCCCTCTACGTGCACCTCCAGTCAATAAGAGGCGCAGAATGGAGAGCACTAAGAAAAGAAAGAACGAAAAACTGTTTATTTTCAAATAAATTGAGACTTGATATGCATTAGAACACATCGGCTTCTGAATGTTTCTTAATATAGAAGTCTTTAATTGATAGACAAACCATACGAGGTGGACAATAGCCGTATCAGAGATTAAATACGTTATTGAGAGAAACAATAAAACTGTATTTTCTTGAATGTTTCATCCAAGGCAAGATAACTGCGAGCTTATAAATACTTTCAATACTACTGGAGAATGCCTCGGAGGATCTTAGCTATAAATGAAAACGAACAAAGCCTTAATATGAAGCATTTTATCGATACAGACTCAAAAACTATCTTGAATGATTTTCAAGTTGTGAAAAAGGTAGGCCAAAAGTAACTATGAAAAACATAGCACAAGATGTACAACTAAAACAAATAAACAAACTTGCACCAATAAATAAATTTCAGAGCCTGTTCATCATACGATAAGTGAAATGATTTATTTAAGAAGAAGGTTACGTATGGGAAGAAGCCGCCTTATGGCGATACCTCTGTTGTTTTTGGTGCTTTTTCCAACAAGAATGGATGTGTTCAACTCAGTAATTACATCTAAAATATCGTGCTCTATTCACTCCATAAATTAAATCAAAGAATAGGAAAACCACTCTGTATGCAATTTAAGTAAATTTTCATCAGTCACTATTAACTGGCCTCTCTCCATCTTCACATCGCCGACACCTCAATGGACGCTGTAAAACATATCATCCTTGTAACTGTGTGTTTAATTATGGTTCTCTTTCAATAGTTTTGTAATATACCGCATTTTCGTCAATTTTGATTGCAAAATTAGCGTTCATTCCTGTTTTTAATTTCTTCTGTAAGATGGGAAGAGAGAAAGGAAAGAAAGAGAGAAAATGTGATAAATGCGAAATAGAAAAGAGGGACGACAATTTTGAAATATTACTGACGAAACTGGATATGTATGAATAAATGATTGCCTTGGTTATATTGAAACAAAAGATTTTTTAGATAAATCGGTAATATTTTACTTTCTATGCCTTAGGAAACGTTACATAATACTTTAGAAATTTTGACAGTTTACTTAGTACATCAAAAGAAAAAATTTTCATTTAGTATGACAGCTTTTGCTAATGATGAGGGCTTCTATACGCTTTCGAGAGCTGGGCACGACGCGGATAACTTCGGCCCTTTTCAACGATTCTACGGTCATTTTGATGAAATTCTTAAGGACTATGAGGCTGTTGTTGGACTTAACACAAGCTTTGGAATCAATTTGCGACCATAAATAGTAATCCAATGTGTTCAGGTCGACGAGTTGGAGGGCCAAAATCTTTTTCTTACAATCGCATACACCGGACCCCTTGAGCAGGTCGGTTTTGCTCACCATGTTGGCGGGAGCTGAGTCCCGCTAGAACATGAAATTCTTGTTTGAAATCTTGGCTTTCATCCATGGAATGATTTCTGTTTCCAAGACGTTGCATTACTATTCGGCATTCACTTTTTCGTCAACATCACTCGAAACCACGCAGAATGTCGATCGTGACGCTAGCTGGTTTCTTCGTGGTCATCATTGGTTGAACGCCAGTGCTCGTAGAGGTGATCCAGCGATTGTTACGTCTGTTACAATTCCTTTCAACTGTGAAAATTTCAATACCATGAAAAAACTTCATGGTCTATTCGTCAGTCTTCAGCCAGTGTAAAACTTTCTTACCCCCTCCTAACGAACTTCCTTCATCTTATTAATTAGGCGATGCGTCCTACCTTGCGCAAGAGGTTAGTACTATGGCATCCTATTTGTTCAAATTATTCAATTCCGCTGCTGCATCAATTCATCAGTTGTTATGATTGCCCTATTTGTATAGTATTTCAATGCCACTACTACGACATCAGTTGTATCCCTACCCATTTTTCACACTCATTTTCTTGTTCATGTCGAACAACTTTTTTCGTCAGGCATTATTTCCTTGACGTGTATTTTGAATTTATTTTTCATCGAATCATCATTAATTTTTCTACATATTCCAGCCATTCAAATCGTATCAAATAATTAGATTTTCCATGAAATAAAAGCAATCACAAGTAAATTGAGAGTTCCATCATCCTGATATTCGCTTTCAATTGAACGATCGTTTGAATACAGTTATCATCGTTTCCGATCCAGTATTTCTGAAGCAATTTCAAGGAAGGAATACACGCAAAACGCTGGCAAACTATTGACTGGTGCTATTTATGGAGACACACTTAGATGAAATGAGATAAATAATGACACGCAATCACGGGGCAATAGAGCAAGTACAAATATACTCTGCTTTTAGATAAGATTAAGCAATGACGTCAAATACTCTAAGGTGTCAGTTGTACGCTGAGTTATAAATCGAAAGAAACTGTATTATTCACAGGTACAGAAATACTTCATTTACCAAGAGAACTATGAGCTCAGAATGCCGACTGTGTCCTGGTGCTTTAAGTCAAGTATTGGCAATTCAAGAATTAAGCAGTGAATGAATCTTATTTTCCTCAAATTTGTCTTTACATAGAGAATTCGTGGGAAAATAGCGTCGTTGATGACCAATACAATAATGAAAAGCACTAATGTAAAACGGAAGGGGCTAATTCTGGTCGTAATTCTGATCAATCTACTTCGTGATCAATTCTCTATTGCTTTATATCAATTCTCTATTGCACGGACTTCATGCGCACAATTGGACTTCGAAATATGACTGAAATAAATTTAATTCAAAAGTGAGGGGTGTATGACACTGAGAGAAAAGGGCAATAGATATGCTTAGAAAATTTAGATGCACGCAGCAGAGGAATGTTGAAGGTTTCTCGACAACTTGTTAGAGCGAGGGAATCGCTTAAGTGGTCGTGAGCCAGAGGGAGAAATTATTTTAAAGAAAAAGCCTATAGGAAGTGCACTCGCTACGCTGTGTTATTCTAACCGACACCACGTAGAGCTGAAACTTGGTTGAACAAGAGGTCTGGAATTAGTTAATAGATTGATCATTTTTTTGGCTGAGGGAATTGAACTAAGGGATGTTTTGTATATTATTAGGAATGTTTCAATTGTTTCATTGCTACCAACTGTTGAGTGTAGCGATGCCATCCTGAGTTATTTCGCACGTCAGGGACTTCGCTCAAGCTTTCAGTTCATTTTTCATTTTTTATTGCAATTAATATTAATGAGGGAATGAGCCATTCATCTTAAGTTCCTATTCAGTTACTTTAAAAGAATGCGAACAGGAATTCGAAAAAAATGGTAAATTGTTGAATGCTGTCCTAAATTAGAATACTGTCCTAAATTAAAATTAGTTCTATCAGTAAAAATTCATAATTTTTTGCGTTTGAGATGTAGCATAAGTTTCATCATTTTATTGATTTTCAGTGAAAAAATTATGCGGTATAGTCGACAACAATAAAACTTTGTGCCCTAGAGGGTGGGAGAGACGTCGGGCGGTTGAACAAGAAGATGCTGCTACTCGGTAGCATTCGAAGGGGCTATTCATCTCGGCGATACACATTTATAGCTGACAGAAATCATTGCATTTTCATGCGTCGATGACGAGAGTGTAGACTACGCAACATTTCGAAATACGCGACTTAGGACATCGTGAAAAGTACGACCGAGTCAACGACAGGGCGAGCCAAATGTCAACCTTCAAAAATGCTTTGAAAAGTGATGACTAACGTAAAACTTGTGGCGTTTTGTTTACAAAATGAGTTAAAAGTGATGTTCCCAGCGTAGATTATGGATCAATAATAAGTCACCTAAACAGAAACAGGCAGTGACGCATGCAAATTGCAGGCAAATAAGCTCCCAATCGTAAAATTCATTGCGTACGAGTGAACAGCGTGCACTCGTCAGCGTACATTCATTGCGGATGGCGGCCGTCTCTCGTGAAGTGTGTCTGTTGCTTAAATAACAATAATTGGGGATTCAGAGTTCAAGGTATTGAATGTCATAAATATTAATCTCCATGTTGTGCTGTACCCATTCTTTTATTTTGACAACAGACTATTTATTGGGGCCTCATTTCAATTGTTTAATTATGCTGTATTCACCCGCTCACTCTCAGTAATGCCACATAATCTACCTCACGTCTTCACTGTAAGTAGAATAATTGAATCTTTCAGTTAGTTATTATTATTTCATTTTTATCAAGTAAATTCCCAGTAGGTATTTCATTTTATCTCTTAGTTCTCTCTTTCTGTGAATCTTTCCCGTGTAATCTTTTCAATTTTTTTTCTCCCTCTCTCTATCGAGGATTTCAATGCACTCTACGACAACTGACTTTCCTCACACTTGTGAGGAGGGACAAAGGTGCTGTGACAATTTCACTCACTACAAGAATTCTGAATTCCACTGCAGGAGTTTGATGTTAGTCGCAGATTTTTGACGAAAATCAAGGATTAGAATATGAACAACAAGTCCTTAATAGCGATAACATTTCACGTAATATACAAAGTCAGCGCGGGGATTTGAATTGCGTCCCAAAAATTAGGCGTTCTGTAATTTTAGTTTATTCTTATTTTATAATGAACAAATAACTTGAATTTACAAAACTTAGTCAGTATACCTCCATAGATAGTCCGTAGCAAAACGTAAACTGGCTTCATTTCCCTTTGCCAAAGAAGCATTAGGTTTTGCTAGCCATCACAGTGAATGATAGCCCTCTCTAGTCGATCCCTCGCTTAATTCTGACTAATTACTTTCTGACAGAGGTAAAAGCGCGCAATGGAAACTTTAGCCTCCCGCCGCCCGAGTAAAGCTCTGAATAGCACTAGAACTTAATAAAGTCGTTGAAAATGAAATCTCATTTATCGACTTTAATTTCTTTTTCAGCAGAAACTGTTGAATGTTGGTGCCTTTCGGCATGAACGACTCTTTTTCGGCGCTTTCCATCATCATTACCACAGATATCATTCCGTCATATCATGAACTTATACAAACACTATTTTGTGGTCAGCAACTGAGGTGCAAAACTGACTAAAATACACGTGATCATGAATGCGCATTCTGCGATACGGATGAGAAACTCATCCATGTACGGGGATATATTCTGAAGGCATGAAGCTAATGTTAAGTTAATTTGAAGAGTGATCAAGCACGCTTGACATATAAAATGAAAACTAATTTTGAAATTTTCAAAATATCGTAAGTCTTTCAACACATTATTGCGGTTTCTCCAGAGGAAAAGATTCCTTCAAGATGTTATATGGCGTAAATATTGTTTAAAATTAAATAAAAAGTGACATAAATAACATTAAGGAGGGTGCAACAAAATCAATTACTAAAATTGAACAGTTCTTCTGTACTGACACAAAAATCAGAACCATATTTGACGGCCATAATTTGCCGGCGTCTGATAATGTTCCTACTCCAAATGTACATTGAAGTGGAGCAGTACTCGCTAAAGTAAATGGAAATCGATTTTAAGCAAATAAAAAATAATACATACACAACACGACGGAATGAATTGGGCATAGTTTTAAGGACCGAAAATTGTGAAAATAATAGATGCGTATTAAATACACGTATTTTCTGCACAAATATCAATCTTTTTTTAATTCCATGTTAGTTCAATCGATGGTTTATAACAGCGCTGAGTAGTAATACTGACGCATTCTTACGATTAAACCATGATTGATTGTTTCCTTACTGCCAGGCAATGCGTGCGTTTAGATGATCTCTCAATGAACTGACATTCAAGTTGACTATTTTCCAATTGTGTGTAACAAAGCTCATAGTAACGCCAAAGTGAAATTCGAAATTTGATTAATGTGTGATACGCGCTAATATTATGTGGCGCAAATGTTGTGTGGTATGCTCTAACATTGCGTGATATGCGCTAATTTTGAGTGATATGAGCTTCGATACTTTCCTTGTAAGAAAAGGCTGCCACGTATCGATTTAGTTCAGATTTATTATTTTTTCTACATTGCCACTTGCGTCGAGGAACTAAACAAAAACACAACTTTATACCACACCCGTAATCTAAAAATCGTTCATTTCAAAACATGATTCAACTACTAATCCAACGTTTACATCATTGGTGTGAACCTTTTATCAAATATCTTAGTAGTAGGTTTTTAATATATGTACAACACATAGACTGCAGCGAACTGAATTTGGTCACACAACTAAACTATAAGAAACATTATATCTCTCAAAAGAAGAAATATTTTTCCCCATACGGTCACAGTTGAAAATTAAGTAACTTTTTTATAACAACAGAATCATACTCGAAACAACGCTCACTTAACTTTTTTACAGCAACACTTGTGGCCAACAATTGAAGATGTCAAGCCAAATGGCAAAATTTGACGCGATATTGATTTATTTCCGAACGGGTGAGTTGTTTGCTTGAATCGCAAATTGATGAGGAACTGAAAAATGAGGAAAATTTCAAGGAAATTAATCATATTTATTAGGAAAACGTTTCGGAGTCTCACTCCATCATCAGTTCAAAAAGATTAAAAATATATTGTTGATGAAGTCATTAAAAGGTCTCATAATAACACAATTATGTATAAAAAAAATAAAATTGAATCATTAAAAGACACCACGAAGGCTAAAATATGTCAAAGAAAAATAAAATTGAAAGGATTGCTATCTATAGTCACTATTTGCAACGGGTATGAACTCTAGCTCTGTATTGTTGAGGGCCGGTTTTCGTTTAAAAATTTATAACACTCTAAAATCCTCAGGTCAAAAGGAGTTGGGGTGGAGTCTAAGATTTTGTAGTCGGTAGAGGACATCGGTACATTGCATTTATCGGCGTGATTGCGTGCTACGGAGTGAGAAGGGTGTGCTAATTGGGTCCCAGTACGGAAGCTTCTGCCGCGATGCTTTGCCATTCTGATATAAAAATTCAGTTACGCGTCACTCTTGTTAATAATTTAAGGTAGCTTTTTTTTCTGGTACAAGGAAACGCTTCCGATTGAAATGCGAGCCTCTCTGGTTTATTCTTACAGTTGTGTGGAGTGCACATCATCGTACGTCGGCATGACGTCATGAAATTTTCAAATCAGAATGGCAGAGCATCGCGGTAGAAGCTTCCGTACTGGGACCCAATTAGCATACCCCTCTTACTCCGCAGTACGCAGGCACGCCGATAAATGCAATGTACCGTCGGTACACTCCGCAGTACGCAGGCACGCCGATAAATGCAATGTACCGTCGGTACACTCCGCAGTTCGCATGCACGCCGATAAATGCAATGTACCGTCGGTACACTCCGCAGTACGCAATCACGCCAATAAATGCAATGTACCGTCAATATGATCCTATTTTATACGTATTGAATAACACTAATTTCAGAGAAACTTAAAAAAGACCTTGTTATTCTTCTTTCGAAACATTTTCCGTAGATTGATTTTAAATTTGTGTTTGTCAATACGTATAAAATAGGATATATTTCAATTATAAAGATAAAGCTCTTAGAGGTACGCTCTCATCTGTTATTTACAAATACAGCTGCGCACAGTGTGCGTGGGCTCGAATACTCGAGTCCTCAGTATTCGTGTTGCAGAGCATGCCGGCAGGAGTTTTAGAACTAATCAGTTACTTTCCACACCTTCCCACTCTTCAGCCCGCTCTCATGCAGAGAAGTGCGACATTCCTGTTAAATTAGGCGATTTTAGAGTAATTTCTTCTGCGTCCAACCGAATTCTAGAATCTCTCCACATTTTAAAAGAAAAACCAGTTTTAAATGATATGCAATCAGTTTTTCCTCTACAACTAACCAAATTTTAATACTGAACATTTTTATTTTGTTCCGTTCTTGTGTTTTTTGCTTTTCTTCTTCCATTATTGATGTGAATATGACATTTGACTAGTTTTTTCTACTTGTTTTCAGGTTGATAATGACCCTGGAGGTCAAAACGTTCCAGAAATTTTATACATTGACTTTCCTAAATAATGATCTCGCTTAAGCCGTGTATCTAGACACTTTTATTTATAATTCGAATATGCAGAAAATAAACCACTCATATATATCCATAATGGCATCAAATCCTGACTCCAATTTGCTTAGGTGTGTGAGTTTCAAAAAACATTTGGTTCGAAAACTCCGTCCTCGGCTATCCAATTCGAGAAGCAAAACAAAGTTCAAGATGGCACAAAAGTTTAAAATTCTGCTTGAAGGAATTGAGAGAAGCTTCATCATCTTTAAATATAAAATACAATTGTCCCAAATGTAAATGAGTACCACGGTGATAAAAAGTTCACTCAATGTTTCGTCAACAATTGTTTACTCTCTATTTTGCTATATACCGCATATTAGCTTCCAAACATTTGTAAAAAGCTGATTCTTTAAACACGACGCAACCAACCCGCGTAATCTTGAACTAAAGCACGCAACCATCCGTGAACGCACGACATTGCCTCGGTTTTCTACGCTTCCCTAACTGCCGTGGTTAATTACAGAGTGGAGGTGAAGTGCACGCTGAGTTCTTGGCTTCAACAATGTGATGTATAATTTCCCCGTTATAGTCCTAGCGAACACGCGTCCAAGACAGGAAGCAGAGGACCACGGTGGGAGAGCGTGACGCGCAGCCTTCGTAATGTGTCACGGAGTCACACTCCAGCTCTCACGACCGTGAATCCTGCAACGCTTGTTCAGGTTTCTTGGTTATGGTCAAAAACGTCTCTGAGTACCATCTCAGACTACCTGCAGCTCAATGACTCTAAAGGGTACCTCTCGCAGAAAATTTCAACTCTTCAAGCCCAATGATTTTTACGTTAAATGATCTACATATTACGGACAATAATTTTCACTGCTGCCGCGGTCACATAAGTTTTGTTCGTGTCGACGAACTGACTTTGAAACCCTGGAACTGTTCATGGAAGTCTGCGAGAACGCATCCCACATCCAAGACATAGATTCCGATTTTATTTTGTCAAGTAATCATGAGCGTACAATGAAGCAGAATTCTGAGACAAGGATGCATTCCAATCGGATTAGACACGAGACCGTAATTTCACTTCGGAGACAAAAGAATAACCCATACATGACTAAACTTTACACCAAGATAAAAAAGTTAACTTTCTAACACAAATTCCTTCACAAGAGAGTCTCTAAGCGACAAGAACGTTCAAAGTACTACTTGCTTTCGTTGCAAACTGAGCCGAAGTTAGTCTGAACATTAAATTTTTAACACATTGACTGCGATGGGTTAACTAAAGTTCAATATCCAACTCAAACTTAAAGTTGAAAGTTGTTAGAAATTTTTATAAATAGCACACATTAACTAGGTAAAATAAATACCATTAATTTAAAAAGATTGTTAGAAATATTTCAAACGACCCATCGATGGGTCGTTTTGCAGCTGGAAAAACTCAAGCACGACCCACAGGTGGGTTATACCTCAATAAATGTGTTAATAGCAGTTTTTTATTTTAGAAAATCACTGTCTTAAAATGAACGCTCAAATTACAATCCGAATTAAAGTATTCAGTTATGTCAGAATATTCAATCAACAGATTATATGATTTCTTATTCCTTCTAAATTTTAACCACCTGAGGTTGCTTCAAGGGCTTCTACATAAGGCATAAATATTTCGTAACTTTAATTTTTACCTCTCTTTATCATCAGCACCACAATAATTTTGCTCCATTTTCCCGACTCTTTGTAGAATATAAATAAACCATGACCCGCTGGTTTGCATATAAATATAAATGGAGTATACAATCAGAGCTGAACACTTAGTTTATGTTTGCCAGATAAAAATATTTGTATATAACTGCAATTACGTTTGTCAAAAATCTTACAGAGGCTCCCAGCAAATGAAATAGGCATCGAGGTCGATGAATGAACATTCTTTTCACGCCACAGGGCTGCTAATTACCCTTTCAGTCAGATCGTTGATTACAATGTGAAAAACAATTTTCTCGAAACGATATTGTGCAGCAGAACAAAAGCAAAATTCAAATGAACAGTAATTTCACAATCAGAAACCCACATTCGGTAGTTCAAGAGCCTATAAATTTATATAAGGCGATGACATTTCCAATGAATCAAAATATATACCACCGAGCGTGCAGGCCAATTGCAAACACGGATTATATTTTCCGCTGTACAACACTTGCAGGGCATGAAATCATTTCTTCATACATTATGGACACTCCAGCTCTCACGACCGTGAATCCTCGAACGATTGATTGCTTCTGAATATCTGAGGTACCAAATGATAATAATATAGAAAAAATATAATGAATATTCATTTATAATCGATAGGCGCAACTGGAGGCTCAATTACAGCTTGGATTCTACCAGGCATTGATTTTGTACACGCCCATCCAATTACCTGACATGGCAAGATGATCCATTGCTACAAGAGGTGCTCGCCACAATCAATTATCCCGCAGTTCAGATATTAGGTGAACCTTGATTCATTGCGCGACGCAGCACTCTTCCAGCACTCGACAGCACAGTCTCTACGTTTCCCGGCAAATAAGAAACTTTCTGGGTGTTTTGTGCAGACATTAATGGCAGACACTAATTTCCGATAAGTGAAATTATTTGTTTCAGCTCGCGACGCACAGTCCTCTTAAAAAACATTTTAGAAGACTCATGAAAACAACAAATTATGCTTACGTTGTGACGATGAACGATGGAGTGTTTTCATCAGCGTCTGCAAAAAATACCGCTATCTATCATCTAAAATGAGATATCATCCAGACTTCCATTGTGATGAAACGGCTTCTTAAAATGTATTTTTCATGCACATACCAGCAGCTAAACTGAGTAGATTTTCCGTTTTAGTATATACTGATGATACGCCGATTATCAGATGCTCAAATCGTGAGTTTCGAACCTGAATGGCTTCCTGCTTGAAGAAAAATCCTGGGCAATTATCACATATAACATGGCTGTTACTACGTCAAATGTTCTTATAGAGTGTTGCTTTGTAAATTCAAATTCTTTCAAAATGTTTCAAAATAATATAAAGGAAACCGACGAAAAATGAAAATACATTTTGCGAATTTTTTGGCCATGAATTTTATTATTACAGGAAGTAGTCCATCCAAATCCATAAATAGTACATCCAATAACTCACAGCTGCACAATCTTTTTGGCCGCGGATTGCAATGTTACGGGAAATTGTGCGTCCAGATAATAAAAATGAAAATGACCAAAAAATTGAATACTCACAGCAGCATAGTCTTAAAGTCGCTTTTTCTAAGCAAACGTTTTGCACCACTTGTTCGTGTTATTGCTGGTCCATGTGATGCTCAAGTGCAATAGATGGCTTCAATTATTTTCTCAACTACACTCGCTTTATGCCTACACAGCTAGTGTTTAGCCTTTCTTTCATGGTTTGTAGCCTATAAATTATTTTGGAAAAGGATCTTTATGTTTCATATTAACAGTACTTTAATTTAATATTCTCTTTACCTCATGTCTTTGGCATTTATCCGCGTTTTGTAGAAATCAGCTCTTCAATTCGTGAAAGTTGAGGCAGCTCTTCAACACTTGAAAAACAGATTTGTTGCGTGCGCTGCACGTATCGCTTGCCTATATTTCTTTCTTTCTCAAAATTATTTCATCAGAAGATAACGTATTATATAACCAAGGAATTCTAAATTTACGTGACCTAATCCAGTGCTCTTAAATCATGTTAGGGTTGCAAAACTTGGTCCAGCATCATGTGTATGAAGATGGCGCTGAGAAACGTGATTCATGTGTCATACTGAAATATTCTTCGATTTTGCTTATTTTAATGTGAACTATTAACTAATACAAACTTTAATGTAATTCATTACAGAGCCTAGGTGAGATAGACTGTGTAACCTGAATTCGTATTTATATTTAACGTTCGAATCTAAGACTCATGTAAGAAAGGACATGCGCAACTGGTTTCCTGACGTTACTAGCGCAGGCCAGCGCATTTTTTCATCATATATAGCTTTTAGGTTCGCGACACCCACACATAAGTCCAGGCAATAGACCCATACGTAAGTGCAGGCAATATCCCGAGTTGATGCGCTTCAATTTCGAACTGGTCTTACCCCAGAGGTAAGTCAGAGATTCGTACGTAGAAATGGTGAAAAACAGTTTCAATCGCGACCAACAAAAAGGAGAAAACACCATCGCTAGTGGCATTAGCAGCAGTTGGGAAGAGCAGTCGTCCTTAAAATTATTGAGAAAACTGCTCTCAAAATACCTGTAATGAATCACTCACTATATACTGTCCTCAAATCATTTTAGAACTATCGTGCCATGGCACGTGCGAGGTGCGCAAACCTCTGACAGCGTTGTTGTGCTTTAGCCTATGGTTGTGTTGGGTGGTTGGGATGTACATTTCGTGTATTCATGTATTATTTCTCATTTCAGATCATGTATTTAGTGAAATAAACCAGCATTGTATCGTTGTCTTGCGCTCTCAGCATTCTTAAGACGCACTAAATCGTCCACTCAAAACACTCTTCATTGAGCTCGATCGGGGTTCTCTTTACCAGAAGAGCAATGAGTAAGGCCACGCAATAAGATACGATTTATTGCTCTCTTTCCTTCGCTCCAGTTTAAAGCTACGGCCTCGATCGACCTTCTCAGCATGCAAGACGGTAGCCTTTGAAGCGGCAATGCCGCTCTCCCTGCATCCGTCTGCGCGCCTCGTAAATCGATTGAAATTTCAATCAGCCAAATCGAAGCATCAAAAATGCAAGCAAAAACCAGCGAATCCGAGGATTTCGATGAGAATATGTGGCGAAGATGTGAGCCTGTAAGTTTATTGTTTGAGGTGTAGATATATGCTTGAAATCAATTTCTATTCCTCTGCAAAATTGGGGTGTAGTACAGTGAGGCTACAAATTGGAATTTAAATAAATTTCAGCAGCCATACAGTACCTTGTTAATTTCACGCTTGAGGAATTCATAGGTTAAATTAGGAGATGGGAAAAAATTCTCTACAGTTCTAGAAAAATTTCCCCTGAGCTCATGGTTTCAGTGTTTGTCTTATTTTACCCTTCTCTTACAAGCAGAGCAAGCGCTTCAAGACAGCTCGTGTACGAGGTGAGTTTTAAGCAAATTTTTTTACGAACATCATGAGGTTTTGTATTATGGTCAGAATATTCAGCCCATTTAAGAGAGAATAATCGTGAAACATCCATCTTCATGAGCCGTCAACACACAAAAAAATTAAAATTACCCTAAGTGTAAAGTCATTTAATCCTAACTTGACTATATATACTACACCGTTCCAGTTCATTACGCGTTAAAATCATATTTAGTTAAACACTGTCAATCTATAAAATTCTATGGTACTGTAATTTAATAGAACGCAAATTTTTTGATGATACATCATCCTCAGGCTGAAAATATACCGAATTTTTTTACAGTTTTAGTGATAAAAATATAAATAAAGTTCCTAACCCTACATCAGACCTAATAAAAATGTAAAAGATCACAGTGCAAAGTGACTAGATGGGGAAAATTTGTACGACAGGAATATAAAATCACTCGACAACTAGAAAACTATGGCGATATATTCATGGCACCAAAGATAGAGGTGAAATGGACAATGGAGCGGACGTTTCAAAACTTCTATGATAAGTTCAAATTTAGCAAAAAAGAATGTAAGTCTCTTAATAAATGTTGCATTGGCATGAATAGGATGACCTTGAAACAAAGATTAATTGCGCACAAGCTTCAATGTTCTATTTTCAATCATTTCTGAGTTGATCATAGTTAAAGTCCTGAAATGAAGACCTACATTCAAAGTATAATTTTTTAAATGATGTTTTTTAAAATAAGAATATTCAAATAATATGATAGAACCACTCCATATCCATAAACTTAAACCTATCCTCAATGAAAACAGAAATGTTTTTTGCTTTAAAATTATTCGATAAGACTACAGCTTAGACGTTTGAAGCATCCGCTCAATTGGCCGTTTCGCATCTATCTCTGATGCCTGAACATTTAACAGTTGTGCAATGTTGTTACCTAGTCCTCTGGTGATTTCCAATTCATGTCGTACTAATATTTCCTACCTAGTTATCTTGCACTGTGATTTTTCATATTTTTATCGTGTCTTCAGTAGCTTGAAAATTGGATTTATGTTTCTCCAAAGGTGACTGAAAAAATTTGTTTATTTTCTGCCTGAGGATGATGTCAGTAACTTCGAAACGTTACTTTTTATAAACTGATTGTTATATGGAACTTATAGATTGACAGTGTTTTAGTAAATATGATTAGTAATGTTCTTATTTTAACATGTGATGAACTGCAACAATTTTGTCTGGTTGTGAACTTATAAGAGAAAAATAAACACCATGATAAATTTAAATCAACTGATGTTTAATAAGAAAAATCAAAAGACTGATAACTGCTAATATCTGGGAATAGTACTGAACGAAAACTTTAAATTAAAAAATCATGTCAATCACTCACGCAAAAAGCCGTTCTGATCTATCGGAATTTTTCAAAAAGTCAAACATGTCCCAGCAAAACAAGCACTAACAATCTTTTACAGCCCCCTTCTCCATTCGTATATTCAATACCGTGTTGATGTCTGGCATGGCACACACAAATATACAACTGTCGGAATATTTACATCGCATGAAAAGCTATTCGAGCCACATCCAACGTAGAATACAACGCCTATAGAGCTCTACACAAACGAGTCATTCAAGATTCCAAATATTCTTAAACTGCCTGATTACTTCCGATTCTCTCTGTGAAGTTTTATGAACGCAACATTTCAGACCGATAAAAAATTATACTTTCGGCGTCAAATTTACTGATTACTTCAGCCTCTTGACGAGAAATAGAAATAAGATCATAGCTCCTTATAATTGAATATCCACATCTCAAAAGAGGTATATTTTCGGTGCAACTAAAGTCTGAAATTTCAAACCTTTTCATATCCGTGATGCCCCCACCTACTCGCCTTTCAAATGCAGAATTGAGACTCACATGGTCTCTAATGACGAGACCAGTGATAAATAAATATAGATTAAATAAATAACTAAAGCAAACAAAAAATCACACATAAAATTCTTACTAAACTCCACTCTTCACAAAGAAAATCTAGGATAAATCTTTAACACTGAAGCCACCATCAAAAATGAGACATCTGATGAAAATAAAACATTGACCAGAACGTCAAAACGAACTTTCTTTCAGCTTGATATTTGCATATTCATCTTACATATGTGCCTACCTAATTCTAAGTTAGCGATATATGTAAGCTGAGTAATTTACCATAGCTTACTGCAAAATTTGTTCATCTTTTGATAAGATCTCATAGAAGCCTTGTAGCCTAATTAGCCTATAATGCCAATATTGTTAACTGTATCATATTAAGCATGTTCTTATATGTCTAACGTGTAACATTGTGTATGTTTGTGGCAAATAAATGTTTCCAATTATTCAAATCTTTCAACACGTTCACTGCGTATTGGGCCACATGTGTACCAACAGGTAACTTGCCCATTTACGTATCTGAATAAATATACAAACCATTTGATCAGTTTCGCGACATTATTTTGAAATAATTGTTATCATACGAGAAGAAATGTTATCGTGCAACTGTGTTTTTCATATTCATGAGGAGGGAATTAAAATTTTATTCAAGCTGGAAAATCGATTTCTCAACTCTGCTACTTACAACCTAACCAAACCAACCGTTAACAGCCGCGGAAACGCACTGAACGTGTTAAATAATGCTTTTCTGGAAAAAATGCGCAATTTGTATGAGCAGGAGCGTTAAAGCACGACAAATGGTATTGATCCAGTCATCAATTTATGAAAACAGTTTCCATGTCACATGCAATTATTGAAAAGCTTAAAGCTCAGCATGAAGCTCATTTGGAGTTTGGTATCACCTAATTTAATCATTGAGTAAAAAATGGCATCTTATGCGAGTCCTGAAGTTGATCAGTTCCCAATTGAGTCTTCAGAGTAAATATTGATGGTGATTTACGATTTCCAGACAACCTAAAATTAATAGTTAACAACTTAGGGAATCGCGTTTTATTTTATATTATGGAAGGAGCACAAAAAACGTTCAATAATTATTTTTCAAAATGTAATGCTAATCATTCTGAGAGTTTGCAAGTATTTTGTTAGGAAATTGAGCTGAAAACTTCATTTTTATGATAGAAAGTGCTAAGAAGCAGTTAGATTTTAGAGTTCCTATTTTCATACTCGCGAAATTTGAGACACCGAGTGAGCAGTTCTGTGAGAAAAAATTTAAGTATAAAAATATGCAGGACGATGATTTTCATAATGAGAAAACTAGCATAGAGTGCAGTGCACTCGGCTCAACGTTCAACTCAGATTTCAATGTCGGAATAGGTAACCTTGAAAAAATAAAAATTTGTCGCAATGAGTTTGTGCATGTTCTAATATCTATACTTTGTCGTGATTCTATTAATTGTAGTGCTGATTGCAGTTACGTTTAATTTAACAAGGATAAGCTTAGCAGTTAGGTGATAAATATTACTGACATATATATCTTATTTTGCTGACAATGATGGCCGTTTCTGAGGAGTACATCAGTCGTTTGAAAAAAAGTTGATTCACCCGCAGTGTGTGTCATAGGAAAAAAAAGGATGGAACAAAATTATTTTAAAAACTAAAGTTCAGTAAAGATACCATTCATGCACTGCAACTCGCAACGTTCTGTCACAATCGAATAGATTGAAATTTGAATTATTTAACATTTATGGTCGCGCGCCGGCTTTTTCGCGAGCAAATATATTTTTAATGAATAATAAGACTATCACCTGGGTGCAATGAGGCAGACAAATTGCAATTTTATGTCATAACATGACTCAAATTGAGATAAAACCTCACAAATATGTGCCATCAAGAGCTGAGTTGTGCAGCAGCCAGAGCAGCTCTGGAGCAGAAGTTGAGGGTGGCCAGTTCTGTAGCCCTTCATTACGGCCATTTCGCCCTCACTGCTTAACCTTTGCTGGGCGCGATCGATGCATGGGTGACACGAGCAAACTAGGCTTTCAGAGAGGGCAGGCCTGATTTTCTGCATATTGCCTTAAATAGACAACGTCCTTTCAAGCGTTTTTTACCCAAGTCTCACCGTCTTCTTTCTTGTCATAAATATTTCTGAGACTTTGCGCATATGGAGTAAACTACCAAAAATATCGTTTCAGTTTGTACTTTCAGTCTTACAGTCACCGATAAGAGATATGATTGGATTCATATGAATATGTATATATTATATTGTATGGCATCGCTACATACTGAAAAGCTTTTCATTATTTTCAAATTATTTTGAAGTCCAATTTCATAAGCCGTTTTTTACATCTATTTCATTGGAAATGAACAGTTTTTTTTAATTATGCGTTCCTTGCGTACAAGCATCAAAAAACAGCGAATGAAGGCTAAAAGACTTAACCAGTAGTATTTCTACGAAAAAACAAAGGAAAATTCAACTTAAAGAGATTCTAACATCTGAAAGGTTAGTTATTGGCAAAAATTAATATGTTTGATTCTTGCTCTGGGTAACCGTTTATCGCAGATGAAAAGGAAATAGAATAAAACTAGATCAGGTGTATACTCGTTACTATATAGTAAGAAGGCTTACGAGGGAACGAGAGAAGTGGAAAATCTCTTCTTTTATAACAAATATGTAGCTTCCTGTGTTAAAATCCCATTTTAGATAAGAGAAAATATACACGGTACTTTATCACAAGTTATATTAGAAAAAATACCCGAATTCATTCGCGACTTTGCAAAGGAAGGAAGGGTGCTGTGGTTACTTAACCGTCTTGTCTAGATTTAGCGAAAGATAGGTTACTTGCAGGATCTATTTAGAAGAGATAGAATGTTAAGAAATAGACCAGGCCAGCTCATAAGACTTTTTGTCTGCTGAGTCCAGATTTTAAATCAATTTAGACCACCACTACAGGATCAGTTAACAACACAAGATCGCTTGTGATTGAGAAGTTGACAGAGCCGCCAGCTGGACGGCTGCGATAACGCAATTTGTGTAATAACCCGGCTGGTAAGTTGCCTCTGAACAGTAAGTTGAAGAGGAAGCAAATAAGAAAAATTAACCAATAATTCTACATTAGTTATATTTCGTATTCATACGCAGCTTAAGCATAACTCTTCCCAACACAGATACCTGAGAGTGATATTTCAGGACAGATTCGAATGACTGACTTGACTACATTCACAGCTGTTCGTTTTTTTCAACGTGAATGCACCTTGCCTAAGCTCCGTCACGGGAAGTGATGCAGTGTTTGATTCCTTTTGTATTATTCAGCACCAAAATCAATAGAAGACGTCTGAGAAGTACCCTACTCAGACGCTTTGAATAATGGAACCATTTTTGCTCGACAGAGCTTCGCGCTGTAAGTATAAATGTACTTTGTAAAATGAGCAAATGTGTTATAGCAAAAACAATTTCGCTCTTTGAAATCACACTGAAAGTAATTTAGATCAAAATATTACCCATTTTCAGGGATTCACAAAATAAACTTTTCGTTTTACTGCAACTAGAATTCTACTTCTAGCTACTCTTGCCATGTGACCTCCTAGAATCCACTCGACTGTTATCATCGGTGTTCTCTGACCCAGGTAACTATGAAGCTTTCAGCGCACTGCTCGATCGTTATGGTAAAGACTGTTAATACCATTAGTTCCCGTTTAGTTTTCAGTGTCTTATTAGTTGGTTCTTTGGAAGCGGAACTGTGATCGACACCTGAAGGAGCCTGTTCTGCAGCTTATGCCAGGCCGCTGTTTGCCACTTGCTCCTACTTCAGGTTTCGGTCGCGCAACCCAGTGGAGTGTATAACCTTCAATTTCTACATGTTATTAGGACAGGTTCTAAATTCTACCAATTTTGGATGTAACTCTGTGGAATGTATAATCTTCTAATTGTTTAGGGGACGAGTACTAAATTCAATCTGTGGATGTGAACTATGTTTAAGAAAACTCAATGTAACCCATTATTTATAGAATTTTATTCTATGAGTGTGATAAATTTTCATTGTTTGAAAAATGCAATATTCAACTATTAAAATGTAATGGGTGCCAAATCCTGAGTTTTTTGGAAGTGAGAGGAGCGGTGGAAACTCTAACGGAGGTTCGGAAAGGCAACAAATGAAATTAGGCGTAGCCTTTGTACTGAACAAGCGACTTAAGCCCCAATAACCGTGTCACATTTGAAATACAGTGAGAAATTCACGCGAACTATTTACACCCCTTCAGTTTTGTTTTTCATAGTCGTGCGTAAGTGATCTTTTAAAAAATTGCTATTGTTGTGAATTAGGAGGTTTTCGATGTCGATCTCGTGCATATCCCTGGCTGAGAATTTACATAATATACTTAGCTTTGAATTAAAAATTATTTATGATAACATTAACATTTTTTGCCTATTAAAAACACCTGTATACAAAGATCATCTTAAAAACCATCAGCCTAGCTCATTTTAGCAATGTTAACAGCGAGAAACGAATGAGGAGGTCCAGTATATCAAGTACAGTTCTGACTTCACATGCTACTAGATTGCCACTAAATAAATTTACAAGCCTTCGAATCTTCCGTGTCTTATGCTAGTTCATTAATTTATGTTTCATGTTCACCCTTGATACATCCTTCAAATGAAATTTTTCTGATACATTAAATTTTCTAATCAGTGGAAATTTTGTATTGAACTCTCATGCAAAGCTAATATAACTCGTAGTGCCAATCAAACGATTTCCAAGCAATACAAACTGAGAATCATGCCTCGAAAAATATCCAATTAATTGAAGATGCCACAAAATGTAACTATACGGATTTGATGAACGCTTTTTTGTACGAGGCAAATTTTCAGTTTTTTTGGGCAGCCCAATTACGCTACTACCAATTATCACACATGATAACATTTATTTTCTATTCCAACTCGGAAACCACTTAGTTTCAACCTAACAAGTGAAACGCTGCCAATGGCAATGCAACGTTTTTTGTTCATAAGTTTTCTTCGAACTCTTAAGCCAAGAAAGAAAAAAGTAAATTATTGCTATGAAAAATTGCTTAATAAAATATGTTACAACACAGTAGCTTTTTAAAATTACTTAACCAGCGACTATCATTTCATTATAAATTCGGTATTTTTCATTAAATATTTACTAGTCTCTTACCTAAAACTTCACTTCCTTATACTATTGTCTCGGGTTCATTTAAGAAATATCAAAGTTTTGTAGAGTGGTTTAAAGCATGTTCTTTGAGGTAGTTGTTTAGTTTCATTTCGTTAAATTCTCACGAAAATTTTTTTTTTCGAATTTCTGCCATTATATTCTCAACATTACTCCCCGATGTCACAAGAGCCAAAGCTCATACGTCCATATATGTGCGTGGAGACTGTCAAAAGCGCTTCACACCACTATGTTCATCTTTTTGTTCCTTTAATTACATTCAGTATAAACATTATAGAACTTACCATACCTTGTTACGAAAATATATTTTTATGTTTTTCTATCAGTTTTTTGAACAAGCATTGACATGGGTTGTCATGGCACCCGAACATGTTTATCAACTAAGGTCATTTATACTCAGACTTTTTAAAAGCCGATGCAATTCATCTGATGTATTAACTGTATAAGACATTAAATGTTTTCTTTTCTCATTCATGTCGTATCATGTAGTTGTTAGCTTCGTTTGCCAATTTCTCGCTTCTGACGCTCGTGAGTATACTACCTCAGCTTTATGTAGGCAGTTAAATTCACGAATTGCTCCTATTATGTTGTAAATGTTCTGGTGAACGTTGTTCAACAATTCCTTTCGTATTTCTGGGGACAGACATATGTGCAATTTATATTATTTTAGTTCACCTACCTCATATGTACGAAGATCGAAAACTAATTTGCAAAAGTTTGCTATGGGGAATTTTGTATTCACGTAGTGCGTAAATTTGAAACAAAATAAGCAACTAAGCAAAATCAATTATGCAGAATTTGCCATTCGTCCAGAAATGTAGAGAGAAGTTTGCTCTTGTTTCTCAAGAACATAGAAATGAGTCTCGCAGGGTGATTAGAGTGCTTGACATATCTAATAAAGAATTAAAACCATACTTAATTTAAAATGCTATTCTTAGCAATTAAATCATTCTAAGTTTAAATGCCATAAGTAGACTTTAGGAATTCATATTCGATTAAAAATCATACAAAAAATTTCGTACCTATTTCAAATTCATACAAATTTGCACAAGTTCCACAAATTTATAGCATAATTGAGGATTTTATCCTGAGCAGGTTGAAAACTTTATGTTTTAAATGTTGTACTTTTGACTTAATTGATTGTTTTAACATTTTCTTTTAACTTCCAAATATTATCAAATTCGATTTCTTCCTCAGAAATGAGATGCTTGAACCAATTTATATGATTGAGAAATTTACTAACGACAACTTAATTGTGCCTCCATGAAAGGGAATAACTGAGAAATACGAATAACATCATAATTTTAAGAAATCCAGGGTATTTTTATATTTCCGTAAGCATGAAACTCATTTCCATACCTAAAAAATTGGCCACTGTTATCTTCAGTGCGCGGATTTTGTGAGGCATTACATTAAATTTACGCTGGCGTTTGAAGACGATAAAATCGAACCAGTTGTCGTTCTAAAAAACTTTGGTGTTAGGTTAAACAAAAATATGACTTTCAAACCACACGTAGAAACAATATGCAAAAAATTAGGTAAACCAGAATTTTTTTCATCGTATTATGAACACATTTATTGAAAAATCTTCATTATTGGTGATTCATTCTTTAGTATTATAGCGTTTGGACTATTGCAGTCTAGTCTGGGGAGACATACCTTAATATTTTCAAAAAGAATAGTAAAATGTTTGAACTTCGCACCCAAAGTGGTTTTCAAAGATCATTTCAAGGAACGCGATCATGCAACCCCTCTCTTTAAAAAACTTTTCTGGACCCCAACACCAGAAAGATTCCCCATCCATAAAGCCCGACAAATGTTCTCGTCTCTCCATATTTCCCTCAGAACAACGTCGACGTTGTAAAATTTGAGAGGGAGGGGCAGACATTAAATATCAGCAATCTTTTCATTCTTTTACTTGAAACGGCGGCTGAAACTGGCCCCAGGTCAAAAATATCGGGGTGGGAGGAGGACCATGCCTCGCCTGGCTGCGCTACTAACCTATACTGATAGTAATTCATTTTCTTCATTTATTACTACTATCCCTACTGCGAAGACCTCACACTTAGCATGTAGAAGGCAACTGATTATGAAACCACCATTAAGTTTATTTGTAATCCATGCGTAGAAATATTGGAGCTATTTGTTACTTTTAAGAGACACTGTGAGAATGAGAAGCCTAAAATGTTTTTTTTCTGTTCAGAGCCTGTCACTTTATTTTACTGAAAATTCTGTCAGACAATCGGAAACTAACTCATTTTAGTCTTTTCTAAGTTTGTATTAATTCCTAATTTTTCATTCGCTTACAGTGAGCAATGCCGTCGTCAATTCGATGTAGCAGAATGAATTGGATCAATTATTTTTGCGAAAAAAAGTGAAAGTCATTGCCATTACATTCGCTAAACGATCTGAAACTGGTAACTACTGAACTTTTAATAAGAAATAACTCGATATTTCACTACTTAGAATAAGTACATTGGCTCACTGTTTTGATAAGACAAAAGACAACATGAAAAGAAAGAAAGAAAAACAGTTTATTTCCAATAAAGATCGTACAAAAAAGATGGTTCATCATTGGTTTTTAAATATCTTAAAGTAAATACACTTATATGATACACACACATGAGTATTGTAATACCCATGTCACTAGTCGAAACATGAAGATTCTTAATTCACATGCATACACAAATGGGTATAGTAATACCCATGTCAGTGATCGAAACAAATGTTGAGAAAATTATGAAAAAATGCATTCATTTGTTGCGTATAAACGTGTTTGATAATGCTTGTAAAATTTAAGTAATAAAAAAATTATATAATACCAGTGACGCATTGATGAAAACACCCGTGTTAGTGCGCACTTGTATTGAAATGCGAGCTCAGGAACTCGCAATATCAGGAATTAATGTTGAAAGTAAAATTGGTGTGTTTGCATAATTCTGTCTCTACGGCCAAGGTCGATATTCGGAACTATCTTTTCACTTTGTCGTATTAACCATTGAGCTAAATAACGAGCTCAGAGAAAGTAAAATATCTTACTCCAACACAAATTCATGATATTTCCTACAAAAATAATGCCTGCACAAAAGAGTTCACCGGAGTACAGTTACTTAAAAAATTTCCTAGTTAATGCTTTGTTCTTCCGCTGAAATCCTATTGATTTGAGGCTTATTATTAATGAAACATTGTGTAGTTCGTATACCTTGTATGCGTCGACTTCTGTACAGCGAGTAAATAGTACTGTGCCGAATTGTGTTGAATAAATGTGCGTGATAAAAACTAAAAAGTTTTAGCACATGCTAGATAAGTATTCAAGTAATCTCATTTCAAAAACTAATTTCTCTGTCTTTGTACATTTTTCGAGTCTTGAGACCAGTGGACTTCTTCCAATCTCAATAAAAACTGAGAAACTGAAAACGCTAATTCTTCACCGAATCTAACCGGAACGCCACACACCTGCATTAAATTTCAAAATAAATACAGCTGCATCAGCGTAGGCGTCTTTTCGTTGAGTGCTCTACATGCAGAGCTCATGAGATCATTTGTGTTACATAAACCCGTCAATAAAATCCTTGCAAATGAAAATGAAGTGAGCTTTTAATACGGAAGCTTTGAATCAATAACTTCCGAAAAAAATTAGCGAACGAAAAAAATGCCGAGATAATTTTTCAAAATCATGATTCTATCGGTGATTACCGCAACTAATTCTAGCACCCAAGTCCCAGCAACGCCGGCCGTACTCATACCAGTACACCAGGTCGACGTCAGCTCCCACACCGAACTGCGTCCCGTAATCACACCTAACACCTGAGCGGATCTAGTGAATTTACAAATATCAATGATAAAAAGAGTAGCAAAAATTAGTTCTCATCACAAATTTGAGGCGAAATCAGGTACGGAATGTTGTACTGTTAAAGTTCAGAGTGAGCAAACAACAAACGTTTGTTCATTCAAAAGATTTTGAAAAATGTTGCATACTCAGTTTAAAAGTTCTTGGGAAACGAAATCTTCAAGAAAAATTTATATATTCTAGCTGTAGTTTGGCAATCATTAAGTGCAATGAAGTTATGCCCCAGTATCCATCTAAACACTTTTGTTACTTACTTGGCCAGGTCTATGCTTATTTCGCAATGAGACCGTTTTCTGTCAGGACGAACTTTAAAGTATGGTCAGGCGCTCAATGAAAACTTTTACTCGTTTTAATAAAACAATTTTTGAGTAAGTCCTTCTCAAAATTTGGAAAGTGGAAAAATTTTCTCTGTTTTCTGTATTGACATTTGTACAAAAATTAACTCCTGGGTTGAAAGTTTTCATGCGAGCTGAATTCAGAACCCTTCTAGTACTTGCTCCTCATGAGAGAGTGATAAAATTTGAAAATTATCGAAAATGACTGGCAGTGTAAAATTCTACGTCTGAAAGTAAGATACTGAAAGACTAGTCACGGTTCTAAACAGGCTCTTGATTACAAGACACTCAGAGTTTTCTCCTCGTTGAGAGGATTCGCTAAAATGTAAAAAACATCAGCGCATTAACTGGCAACGAACATTATGATTTTTGTCGTTCTGAAGCAGAGACACGCATGTATATTGCTTAAAAGACACAGGATATAGGAGTTAGCTTCGGGATTTTTCTTGCAAGTTATGTAAAATTTCAAAAAGAAAAGCACAGAGAAGATGTCAGGAGGGGTATTCTTCTTATCAATGAGCTGTACTTCACTCACTCTCGCTCTTATAGGTTAAGAGTCTTAGTGATGGATTCAATTTACAGTGTAGAACTAAAATCCTATTTTAACGTAATTTTTAAAAACACAAGCAGCATTTCAACTTATTTTATAGTCAGAGTGGCAACAAAAAATGTATAGAAGTCAAAATTGAAAATGTAAGGATAAAAAAGTACAAAAATGAAATGTTCACAAATCCAACTATCTATCAACCCGCACACAGTAACTTACCGTTCCAATTCATGGACATTATTGGACTGGGAGTATAATAATCCCGTCACTAAAGATTATAAAATACGCAGTTTATTCCTACGGTTACGAAGTGAATAAAAATTGGAAACATGGGAATGGTGGTCTCAACTATTGCAATGGTCTCTTAGTTGACCGAGATAGAGAAGCATATGGACCACATTTCAAGATGTACCTGAGTGTTGGCAATGGCGGATCAATTGTTCCTGAGTTTTGTTTCCTACATCCCAGGCAGCAGCAACATGGGCAGCAGCAACACTTGGAAAGATACGCCCAACCACTAAATCCCTGCACTCATTCACTCGTTCCTTCCTACGCAAATGTGAAGCAGCCTTGAAATTATTCAATCAAAACACGTACACGTCAACAGTAATGAAGCAAGTGTGAATCATGAATAACAGTAATTGCTCCTTCATATTCAGGTAGTAAAGGAACAGTAACCCTACGAAAACTTCCTGTCTTACTGCGATCAGGTCTGTACGAGAAGATGAAAAGCTTTGTTACCTCCGTGCATTTTAACAATTTATTTAGCAAAAAACATATGATCACTACATTTTGAGGCAGAAACTTAGTTATTTATTCATTTTTGTGAAAATATGTTATGTAGGATGAGGAGACTTGGTTTGTTCAATCTAATGCGGTCGTAACGCGTGTGTTGATATATCCCTCGTTATGACGCAGCTAAAAAATTAGTTCCAAAACCAGTGAAATTTGGTTCCCTATAAACAAGGATAATTAATCTGGAGTTGATTTTAACAAATAATTTTTTACGAACAGTAAATGGCCATCCTGTTCCCTTTCAACGGAAATTTGAAGTAGAGCTGACAGTCATCTACATGTAAATGAAAAAAATTGCTCTTATTCTCGGGAATGAAACTATGAGAAGTGTCAGTCAAACACATTAATAAAAGGGTTTGAAAATAGAAGGGCATGAACAGAAATGTTTTTTAATGAGCTAGAAATGCATAGGCTCCGAGAGAAGAAAGCTTGATCTCAGTATTACTCCGTCGGTTCGACCATTTATCTTGCCATTGAAATCGAAACATGTATCTTCAATTACTATATCGAGTAACCGTTTAAACTGTAGCTTGTCAAAAATTAATGAACTTTGCCTAACTTTCAAGCACCATGAATATCATGATAGTTTCAAGCATCATGAATATTTGCGGGTAAACATTCTTTTTTATCTTTTGTTCTCCTTTTCACTTTGCGTTTGAGTTTTTCAATGACTTACACCACCAATTACATGACTGGAATTTCTCATGTGCTCATAAACACTTGATATGATTGGTCTCCATACTTCCACATGTCCAGAAGATGTCTAATAGACGTTTCAGCAGAATTTATCACGATAAAAACAACAATGTGTTCTCAGATGTTTAGAATGCGTCTGAAAACTTTGCGCCGCTTATTTTGATTGTAAGATTCTGATAAAAAGTAAATTCTCTCAAATTCCAGCGCTGAGATTAGTTAAACTAATTGTATCATCGTACACTAAGTGATGGATTCGCATTAAAATATTACATAAGCCGGGTAAAAGTAAGAAATAAGGTAATATTTCGAGAGAAAGTACCCTGAGTTCTGAAGCCTAGCTCTAAAGCATGTTCTCCTTTAACAAGCAGCGCACGCGAGCGCTTGTTTTGCCAGCGTGACATGATCAACAACAAACGTTCATACAACGCTTCCATTCTATGTCTCTCTGAACAAAGCTTATTAATTAACTTTTAGTGTTCTCTTATAAAATGGATGCGCTCGTAGCCAATGAAAAACTAGAAGTGACCTACTCACTGTTTTACAAGACGTGTAGAAGCAGATGCAACACCGAACCTTGAAGCACGTTTGTCAAGTGCGTCTTGCGAACGCACCAAGAACTTGGGACCGGTGCGTGAGCCGTGATTACATAGACGGAGCGAAAGCTACACCTACTACGGTCTCCGGGAGGCCACTGAAGACGTGACTGCTGACCTGCCTGGAGTGACCTCGTCAAGCGAGCTGGAATATCCTCCATGCATCGACCCGAGTGAGAGGTGCTGGAGCTTTGGAGCGTAGCTTCGCTGTGCTTCCATCAAGGTTCCATGGGAGTCTAAGGGCCCTCCAAAGAAAGGTCAGCTCCCTAATGCTATAGAAAAATATTAGCAAAGGGAAAATTAAGCATGAGGGAGATCATAAGACTTCCTTTAGATTGAAATTTTACCTGTTGATTTTCGTATTTCAAACGAGCAATGGTCACAAATTCATAAAAAGTTCTCGCTGAGCCCAAGAGCTAATTCAATTATTTTCTACAAAATTCAAATATAGAATTGAATATAACTCTGACGCCTGCATAGCTTAAATGAAAGAAGAAATGCAAAAACAACAAATGAAATAAAACTAGAAGATGCGAGAATTTTCCCATCACTTGCAGGGCTGCCAGTGGGGGCCGCGTAGCTGCCACGGGCCCGGGCAAGGCAATCGATCGGTGGGCAGCTGCACGAGGGCAGGTGGGGCAGGCGAGTGCCGCACTGCGGGCAACAACTCCGGGCTGTACACAAACAAGCTGCCTTCTTGTTATGACTCTCGCCAACAGAAAATACACAAATGCCTTAGATCAATTGCAACTCATGTTTCTTGTCAGCGTTACTTGGATTATAATAAAAGATCGAACTTCTGTTAATTCCGTACAAACCGAACGGAGAAGTCGATGATTCAAGTGTTGTCTATTGTTAAGACAAACGGTGCAAGTTCTAAGGTAAATTGCATCACAAGAAGCAATACGCAACACAAAACTAATAGACACATAGTTTGGTTCATATAAAGGTTTTTCTAAGCACTTAGCAAAATAGGCATTTTTAAACGTGTCTTCAGAAATGAATTGCTTTCACAAATGAAGAGGAGGGAGCTTTCTCACACATGTGGAAGTGCCCTGAACAACCAGCCTCAGAAGCGAGGTCAAGCTCCTGAATTTATTTGCCAGAGTAAGCAGAATGCGACAATCAAAACAATGTGTCTGCAGAAGATTGACAAGTTCGCGTGTTTCTCTGAAGTCCCGCTAAAGCATCCCTCGAGCAGCACATTAGTTGCGTTACTGGCACTATTTTTTCGGCATAAACCAAGCTTCGATACGATGATGTCGTATAACTCGAGGATCGACTGTTAGAATAGATCATCATGTGTGTTTGTAGCATAAAAAAAGGATGTATGGTTGTCAAGTTTTGTACACAGAGTGTAAAGATGTTCTTTCAGTTTGAAGAGCTAGTGATAAAATAATTACCTAGATAGAACTGAATGTATTCTAACTACCCTCACTCACTCATCCTAGTTCGTTATAACTAAACAGTTCCTCGCCATGAGTAATTTTCTCCACATCGGTAATTTACTGGATGCTTTAGAAGTTTAGTATAAAAGTGTGCATGTGATTGGTATTTAGGAAATTCTATTGGATGCCTCGTGTCAGATGTGCCAGCTCAGACTAAATTGTGGTGCTGCGGAAATTTAATTACCTCATCTCTAATTACTTATAGCGCACGATTTCAACGATATTTACAGCGGTTTATTGACGGCTCCAAACGTGTGTTTACTTACGGGAGTGGTTGTTAGAGAAAACTGCAGTGACAACAATGGAAGGGAAGTGGTGGCGGAATGTGAAAGGCGCGCAGAACTCTATCGAGGCGTAATTGGATGAGGCAGTACCGTCGCGTCACCACACAGTTGACGTTCAGACAACAATGTATTCGATGCTACGAGATCTTCTATAGCTCCCTTTGAACACAAAATTGTCCTATAAAAGCATGTGCATAAAATAGGAAGCACTAAATTCAGGTACGATGTCAAATTTGACTAATAAGAAATGTTCAAACTAAGAAATTTTAACGTCATAAGTTCTAATTGATTTTATACTTATTACTGCTAGCAAAAGAAAAATGGAATTTTCTGAGAAATGAAGTAGAGATAGAACTTTAGAAATCGCACTTGATGATGCTCACTTATAGCACAACAGCTTGTCATTCATCTCCGACTACACCATCTTCCTGCACTTCTGTTTAGAACTAGGGTGGTCAATATGTGAGATGCCTTTTTAAACTATTATAGCTGTAGAAGTACAAACAGTAAGGAGATTTGGTTAATTTAGAATGAATGAGGAAATTTCAAAGCTTTCTGCCAGCGTAACAAGTCTACCGACAATCACAGTATATACCCCAAAAAAATGATAGAATCAGAACAAAATAATTTCTCGTTTTGGTGATAAACCGTAGACGCCTCGATCTCCAGTTCTAAGTGCAGCAACAACATTTCACCAGAGACATCAAAGGAAAATAATGAACAGCACCGTTGAAAGAGAATGACATTGGTTGACTAATAATGGAGGTCATTCAGATAATATTGTATTACCTAGTTAAACGTATTTTATTTTTTCATTTATAAATTTATATTAAACTTTGAAATTTTTTCTTTCATTCTGAATTAATCAAATCTCTTTACAATTTTTAGTTTTACAGCTGTAATAATTTTAAAAAGGTTCTTTACTTTTGGGCCACCTCGTATTATAATTCCATTCCATACTATGCCGTTATTCGTTACAGCCCACCTTCTAATCAGTTATATTTCAGTCTCTGGAATGATTCTTATTCATAGATATTTAACAGCAAGTTTTGATGAAATTCAGTTTTAGCGGTCGATAAAGCCATACTAGAACGTCTACACATTTTTGACAGAATCATTCGTGCTTAGCTTGATTCAGTACTTTGTTTAATTTTAGTGTATAGCTAGCTGACGTTTTTTCTTCGTCGCAGAGCTACGCATACTCATCGCTAACTTAGCTATCTCATTCATAACAATGGCCGTCGTGAACGGTTATATTTTTTGCTGGTGTTCTTGGAGCTTCGTGAGCATCTGTAAATGAACTTCACCTCAAATAAAGGTGCTATTTCTTCCTTTTGCGCTTTCCACAAGGAATTACTTAACCTAACACAGATCCAGCTTTCAACATTCAGTCCTATGTTGCGATTACATTGAGTGCTGCTGGTAAGGGAAGTCATTTGTTTCACTTCTAATCATGTACCACTCAAGCCCAAGCGTCGGAAACGTGTCATGTCTATTATTTGCAAGTTTCATGAAACAGACCTGAGATAAATTTCTCAGCCTTTTTTCCCACTCAAACTTCCTCAGTACGGAATTATATTAAATATATTTCAAGAACCTGTAAAATACAAATGTAGATAGGTTGGTGAAAGTAGACCAGGCAGGATTTTCATGTTCAGAAGTAAAATAAGTAGCACATATTTAGCAATACCTGCAGCGAGGTTGTCCAATACTTGCTGTAAGTACAGACGTGAAATAGAATAGGGTTACAACGACGAGCTGAGCAGCATATCATTGGGTTGCTACTCTAGTCCCGTTAACTGTCACTTCAATGTACCTATTTCGAGTCCATCAAAGTCCGCGTGGCTTCATCTGTTCTTCAGTCTGAGGTGAAGTTACTGTGTAGTTTAGTTACAGCAAAAGCCGTTCCTAATACTTTTCTGTGTTAAACTTAACTTGGCTCTGTTTCATGCATGGTTGCACCAATTAATGCTGGATAGACAGTGAAAATACATGGAACCATTTATCACAAAATAGGAGTCCTTTTTGATTATAATACACATCTACCATTTCTATCCGTTCATTTTCTGTTTGTCACACGTCATGTTCATTCCCCTTCTTTTCACTACTCAACGAAACTAGATATTTCATGAACAGGGTGAAATCTGATAACGTTGACTCAAAAGTTTCGATCTTCCGTGAAAATTTTACAACACCTCTTGATGAATGTGCAGTGATTATTGTACACCTAACGGCACCAAAAAAAATTAACAAGCCAAAACGCGGTTTGGATTACAGATGAAGTAAAAGAGCTGAGTAGAATAAAGAAACTTATTGGCGTGATTATAAAAAATAGATCAAATAGTACTCTATACAACAGACATAAGGAGAATGAAAAGATTATTCGGAAGAAAAATGCAGAAGAAAACAAACACTTTCACCAGGAACTATAAATAGTGAAAAATAACCCTAAATGAAGGTGAGAAATCATTAGTGGGGTAGCTCAATATAAAAATTCAAATCACAAAAGTAACTTTGAAAACCCAATGGAAACAGCCCCTAATTTCAACTCATTCTTTTTAAGAGTAAGTGCTCAAGTCTTTAATGCAAGAATTTAAAACCAACCCAAACCAAGTTTCGCTGAAAACCCGTGCCTAACTGCATCTGCAAGGGCACGGACTTCTATCAGGTGGAGACCATCGGTGGATCGGATCAGGTGGTGACTAGGTCCTTTCTATTTACCAGAGTTACGAAAAAATGTGTGCTCATCAAAAACACAAAGGCAGTCGGAGATGATGGGATCAGTCTTCAATACATCAAAGATAACTTTCCTGTCACAGCACCAGTGATTCGTATGAACTAAAATTAATCCCTCAATTAAAAGCAAATAATAAGTTCCCTGGCCAATGGAAGCACTCCATAATTCGACCGTTGCATTAAGCTGATGATATTAATACTACATCAAACTACAAGCCAATAAGTCTTTTATCTGTCCTGTCCAACATGTTAGAGAAAGTGATAATAAATAAAATATCATCTCACTTGGACGAATCAAATTTACTACATCGGAATCACTACGCTTATAGGAGGAACTCTATTACTCAAGAAGCTCCCCTTTACATCACAGAAAAATATACAGTGATATTTACCGAAAGAATGTAACACTTGCTGCTGCTCGATCTCTCTAAAGCGTTCGATACCGCCGAATGTGAGCAACTTTTGGGAAAAATATTTAACTTGGGAGTAAACAGACAATGGTTTAAAGCTACTTTTCAAATCGATCTCATGCAGTCCCGATTAGATAAAAATTGTGCCCATTCCTTCAAAACAATTTTATTGTTTCTGAAGGATATTTCATTGGTTCGCCATAGTTTTCTATTTTCACCAACGATTTCCCTCCAATGCCTTCCAACACACGAATCTCGTGTATGCAGATGCTGTTCAAATTGCAATGTCAAGTTCTATGGCTGAATTACCGAAGACTCATAAAAACTGAAAGCCTATTGAGTGACTTGATATCATGGTATGATGTAATTGGGGTCAATATAAATGCGAACAAAACACAAGGTATTATTTTCGGCTCCAAAGATGCAATTAAAAAATTCTAAATCAGACTCCAACGGTAGGGGATTCTAACATAAAGTCGTTTAAAAAAGTGAAAAATTTAGGCATTCGGTTCGATCAAAACATGTCCTTTAAATCTCACGTTGAAAAAACTTACAACTAAATTTATGGAATTTTTATGTTTTTTTCATAATATAAAAAGCATGCTCGACAAAATACCTAGATAATTGGCCATTCAATCTTTAGTGTTACTGCGTTTTGACTAGTACAGCCTTGTATGGGGAGACATACTTCAATATCTTCAAAGAGAGCAACAAAATTTCGTAAATTTTGCAGCCCTGGTGGTATGCAAAGGTAAATTCAAGGAAAGTGATCACGCAACCCCTCTCCTAGATAAACTCGGCTTGACACTTATTCAACAAAAAATACTAATTCGTAAAGCCCAATTCGTATTTCCATCTTAATATCTCCCTCAGAGAAATGTTAATATTGTACAATTCCTTCTCCACTGTAATCGACCAAAAGCCGAGTTGGAGAAATAATGTCTGAGTCAGCTACCGTTCATCTGACATTAGGCAAAAAGCTTGATCAATATCAGCTACCTTACTAAAGAATAAATTTCCGCAGAGTGTCAAAATCCTTCAACCAATGAAAGCATTTAAAAACGAAACAGCGCGTCATTTTACGTCTCAACGAAAATTGTATGCCTCAGTACACACTGAACAAGTAGTTACGAATTTCTTTCACTCATCACGCTGCATTACTGAGTTTTTGATCCAAAGTTTTTGTAATGCGCGCATGTGGTGTGACTGATGGTGTGCTATATGTATAGTACGTATTATGTACACACACAGAACAGTTATTGCTAAAATTGCTAAGCCAGCGACTTACATTTTTGCAATCAATACAGTATTATTCATATTTACCATCAACTTATCCCGTTACCTAACACATTACTTCCTAATATTATTGTCAAGCGTTTACTACACAAGGAATATCATAAATATTTAGTGTGATTTAAAACATGTTTTTGTGACAGTTAACTTAGTTTTATTTTATTATATTCGCGCGAAAAGGAAGTTTCCAAATTCTGCCATTTCAATCCTTCATAGTTTTGATACAAAATTATCTACTTCCAACCATTACAATTTTAACATTATTCCCAGATGTCGCAGAAGCCAAAGCTCAAATATCAATGTACGTGAGACTGTCAAAAGCGTTCCACCCCACTGTGTCCATTTTTATGATACTTTAATTACACTGATTTATAAACATCATCAAACTTAGAATAACTTGACACGGGAATTCATTTTTACATTTTTCGATCAATCTCTTGTACAAACTTTGACATGGGCTGTCATGACACCCATATATGTTTACTAACTATAAGGACCTTTATACCAGGACATTTTAAAAACAATGTAATTCATCCAATGTAACAACTTTATTGGATGTTTACTGTTGTATTTTTATTCATTTCGTATAATATTATTATCCTCCTGAGGCAATTTCTCACTTTTGACGCTCGTTAGTAAATTATAACAGCATTATTTATGTCGTCAATTAAAAAAATTGCTCCAATTCTGTTATAAAATGTTTGGATTAACATTATGCAACAATCCTATTCATGTTTATGACTCAAGCGAACTCTTTTGTATCCGAATTACTTGTGTTTAACAATTTTGTAAATTTGTGGTGAGGTAAAGTATTTTCTCCGAGCTAGTTATTTGGCATACTATTGATAAGTAAAAGAGAAAAGATAGTTCATAAAGTCAGCCTCTTTATGTTAGGCGCAGAGTTGTTTGAATACACCCATTTTACTTTCAACATTAATCTCCAATATTGCAAGTTATTTAGGTCGTATTTCAGCGTAAAAGCGCATAAACAAGAGCGTTTTCATCAATGCGTCACTATAGTATTGTGTTATTTTTCATCACTTGTATTTATCTACATGCATTTTCAAACTAAGATAAACATAACTAAGGGAATGCATTTTTCACGTTTTTTGACGATCATCTGCTTCAACAATTGACGTGGGGATTATGATCCCAATGTGTGCTTATCAACTACGGATCTTCATGTTGATACGTAAATGATGGTTTGTGTATCACCTATATTGGAAAGAAACTGTGTTTATTTTTCATTTTCTCAACTTTAAAGCGTATAGTCTTCATTCAGTTAAAGAAGGGGATGGAGAGCCAATAAAAGATTTGAGCAGAGAATTATCAACGTTACAAAAATATTGAATCATCGAAATCGTACCGAGGCCAGCCGCCTAGAGGAGAACGCAATTCCTTCTGCAGAACATTCTTGGCAAGAGGCAGTTATCAAGCTGAGAATGAAATAACATGCAAATTACAACACGGCAAGTTGTGCAGTTGGTCTAACGCTACAGTTTTAGGTAAGTCAATCTGCTGACATAATATATAACCTCTTCTGTCCTTCCCAGTAAAACTTCGTAAGCAATAAGCATTCACTACACGTCGTGACGAAAACATGAAGTAACTTCGTCGATTCTCAGGTAAATAAGATTGTCGCTGCGAGACTGTTATCTAGAAAAAAGGAAGACTTATTGTTTTCTGATAACGAGAAATATCAACTGATGAAATGATTTGTTTTGTTTTTGTTTTGTAAAAGCGGAATTTTTGTGTGTATCAATTATTGTCTCACAATTGCCATAATATTCGCAACAATTTAACCCTGTGGGTCGAGAACCAATGTAACATGAGTTTTAAGTTTTGACCGAAAAAAAATCATTACAGAAATGCCTCACTGTATGAACAGTGGATGTGTGAATCATCATGATTGATTGTTAGCCATTCCTGTACTTCAATAATGGTTTTGAACCATAGATACCATTTTTCAAATTTTATTTTCAAACTTTAATTTGAATGCATTGCTGCTGCTATTTGCAGGAACAAAATCATGAGTAAAATTAACTCAATTTTACCACAAAATATGTTCTTCGATGAACAACTTTCAATTAACGGCTCATCGAAGTTCAGGTACAACGCCACTGAAACGTGACTAACATCCCAAAATTTCTTTACGAAACGTTTAAAATTTTGACATGTGCTTTTTTCAAAAACCTCTTGTCAAGGTAAAAGCAAGGAGTGAGGCATAGGACTACAAATATACGCCAATCATTGAATGGACGAGGACAGGCACAAACAAAATACAAGATGAAACGGAAGAGGAAAGAAAGAACAAAGAAAAAAAACATTTATTTCCAATGAAGTACAAACATGAACTGTCGATACATTGGTTTTTCAAACACCTTAACCTAAAAGCATCCTTAATTGATAATAACACATTGGTATTGGGATACCCGTGTAAAATGTTGAATCAAAAAATGATTGGCAGAAAAGCACATCAAAATGAGTTCCTTAGCTCTGCCTAATCTGATTTTGACAGTGCATTTGAATAT
>JACJUY010003258.1:2375-20692 GCA_014220935.1 Platorchestia sp. MABIK | reverse complement strand
GGGACAAAACGAGAAAGTCAAAACTGGCTAAGATGAAATGAAATATTTTACAATAACACAAAAATTACATTTCATATGCTACAAGCATTGGCACAAAAAAGTTCACTGGATTCAAATGAGAAATATCGTTGTACAATACCAGCCATAACATTTGCAACACTCCTGGGACAAAACGAGAAAGACACAACTGGCTCGGATAAAATGAATTATTTTACAATAACACAAAAATTTAATTTCATATGCTACTAGCATTGGCACAAATGAGTTCACTGGATTCAAATGAGAAGGATCGTTGCACAATACCAGTCATAACATTTGCAACACTCCTGGGACAAAGCGGCAAAGTCAAAACAACCTAAAAGAGTGTGGCCAAAAGTATACTCAAAGAGTGTCAGCGACGGCATATTGTCACACAATATTAACTAGAACATTTTTAGGGAGGGAATAAGTTCTACATGCATGTATACACACATACATACATATATGTATATATCCATACACATATACACACATAGGAGCGTCACATTTGAGAACATACATGTAGTTAATATTCGCATACAAGTAATCAAAATCCATTTGCATAATACAGATTTGTCTTGATTGTTGTATGATGTAATGAAAAGATAAGATGATTTGCACTAAAAATTTATGATTTCTTTTTCGGTGCGTACTGCAGCTCACACTTTTTGTGTAGACGCAAGATAGCGAGCTATTCTAGTTTTGAATTCTCTAAGTGTTTGAGGGGTTTTGATGCTCTGAGGAAGTTTATTCCACAGTAAGGCGCCTGATACTGACAGAGCTTTCTGCCCGATGTTAGATGAACGGTATTTGATTAAGACATCACGTCTCCTATTCGGCCTTAGGTTGGTGACGGTAGGGGAGTGGAATTTCAATATTTTAGCATTGCTATGAGGAAGCTATAAAGAGGAGAATACGTATTTGGCTTTGTGCGCCAGAAACCTCTCTCGAATAGGAGCCCAGCCGAGCTTATTCAGGAAAGGTGTTACGTGATCATTCTTTTTGAATTTACCTTTGCATNGTCCCTTAGGTTCTCTCTTGCTCGGCCATAACACATCGGCGATACGTCCTCGATTTTCAATTGGGTAATAATGTGATTTGCCATAGGTAAAATACCGATCTTCAGTCTGTTCTTAATCGTTTTATCGAATATATTGTTAAATATATCCGATTTGACCTATATTGTAAAATACAGCATCAAATATCAAGTCAATCATCTCATTGATCAGTCTATTGCGAAACTAGGTTAAGTGAATTAGGCTAAAGATTATTGTACACCTTAGAATAATGTGATGGTAGGATGCCCTAGAAGTCGCTGAACTTATTCGGGCCCACAGGTAGCTATACTCTAGTTTGACCATTGTATTAGCCTTAAGAAACATTCTACCTCTGTATCACCTGTGGTAAATAAATTGTTTAAATTGTGTCTATGCTGTTCTTTGGTTTTCAGTCCGAGAAGCTGAAGAGGGAACTACGCTCTCTCGCTAAGAAATATTTTTTGTGTGTGGACTTCCAGATTGTACTGGTATTAGTGAACAATTTTACAATCAGTACTTTGTTTTCATTCAAGGATGAACTATCTGTGTCTATGCTCTACTCTATTATGTATAAATATTGTTGCCCATCGTGTGGGTCTGTGGATGTTGGCTAGTAGCATATGAAATTTAATTTTTGTGTTATTGTAAAATATTTCATTTTATCCGAGCCAGTTTTAACTTTCTCGTTTTGTCCCAGGAGTGTTGCAAATGTTGTGGCTGGTATTGTACAACGATCCTTCTCATCTATTTGAATCCGGTGAACTTTTTTGTGCCAATGCTAGTAGCATATGAAATTTAATTTTTATGTCATTGTAAAATATTTCATTTTATCCGAGCCAGTTATTTAGCTGACTAGTTGATACGAAACAATGTAAAACTACCTCTAACGTCAACCTCACAGTTTAAAACGAAAAACAATTTGGATCTACCCGGTTTACTTTCAACCATAATCCCTCATCTCACTAGTTCCCATGTTCGTAAGCTCAAATTTCAACATGCGAGTGCACTTAAAAAAGTGTCTTCAACAATGCATCACACGCACAATGTTTTCTGGACCACTTGTAATAAAATGCATTGTCAAAATCAGACCTACGCACCGAAAGAAAATGCATTTTAATCGTGCTTTTCTCCCAACCATTTGTTTGTTTAGCAATTAACTGGTATAAGTATCACTGCCCCCATGTGTAGATATCATGTCATGGTCAAAATTTCAAGATATTTGGAAGCATTTTTCGCTCATATTGAAACATTTGAATGTACGACGAAATTCATCGGCAATTTTTACTTGCCTGCGCCCGTGAGTGCATTAAGACGAAATCATTTTCGGTAGCTAACTTTTCGTATTGCTCCAGCTATGCTGCAAATGTTGTGGACTCATGATCCAATATACGCACACCCTAACAGGAGTGTTTTAAACTATTTGTCACAGGGAATTTTTTCTTAGAGACTTATATTTATTAGCATTTTCAAAACTAAATTAATTACCGCAAAGAAAGGATGTTAATGTGAGGGTACTTACATTTCGTTTTATTAAAACATTTTAAAAAAAGCCAAGGTTTCGAAGAATGTCATCACTTTGAAGAACATCATTTTAAATCTTCTTTTTCAGGTCTTAAATTGCTCTTCTTACTTTCTTACTCTCGTGAATACATTATGACAACACTATTTAGGCTAGTTAACTTTTTGTACGGTTCCACCTATGTTGAAAATGTCACGGCCTGCATTGTACAACAATCCTTTCCATGTCTTTGACTCCGATGAACTCTTTACGCCAGCGCTATTAGCGTAAAATATATCAAAACAATTTTTTGTTTTGTTGGAGTGAACGTTATGTTCTTTCCGATGCTCACTACTTGGCACACTAAATGATGCGTCCGTGTGAAAAATTGTCTCAAATCCCGACTGTCTACCTCATAGTTCTAGATGCAAAATAAATCAAATCTGTCCATTTTACTTCTAACATCAATCCCTCACACTCGGATCACTAGTTCCTATGTTCGTATGCTCATAATTCAATACGAGTATGCACTAACGAGAGGGTTTCCAGCAATGCGTCACATGAATTATGCTTTTCTTAGTCACCTGTATTTTAAATGCATTACCAGAATCCGACTACCGCGACAAAGAGGAACTCATTTTTTCGTGCTTTTCTCCGAATCATGTTTTCGACAATTATCTTGGGTATTACGATAACCATGCATGAATAGCAATTAAGGATCTAAATCATTTGTCTCAACACTTAATTAACATGGGTATTACGATAACCATGTATGAATGGCAATTAAGGGTCTCTGTGTTAAGGTATTTAAACGGGATTTTTGCTTTTATTTCAATTTAAATGCGCACAAACTAATACATTTTTCAACTAAGCCTTACGAGGATTGTGTTCTCTTAGTAACTTATATTTAAATGCACTGTCAAAATCAGATTAGGCAAAAGAAAGGAACTCATTTTTGATGTGCATTTCTGTCAATAATTTTTTTATTCAATATTTTACACGGGTATTACGATACCAATGTGTTATTATCAGTTTAGGATGTTAATGTTAAGGTGTTTTAAAAACCAATGTATCAACATTTCATGTTATACTCTATTGGAAATAAAATGTTTTTATTTTCTTTTGACCAAGCAAATTAACAGAGCCACCACTGCATCCGAGCAATTTACTACACGTGGGATTTATAACAGCACCAACAGCAAGTGCATCACTTTTACGTATAGTCGAGACTGCACTGCCTTTTTCAAGAAGAAATTCAACAGTTTTATCATTTAAATGGCATTTCAATATCGAAGGCTCTTTAGTAACGGGAATTACAATGATGTTTATTCTAAAAAATGAGTATCATTTAAGTAAGTTTTATGTACATCAGAGAAATTATGAACAGAGTTACCGTCACAAGTATCGTTCCTAGGTTTCTGAAGAGTGACTTCGTTTTTTCGCTGCAGAGACTCACGTGAACTCTACGTTGCAAAATCTTCTCTTCCGACGTTGCCATGACAACCGCACCGTTCCGGCTGTACCATGTAAGTGCGGGCTGTGTCAAATTCTCCACGTGTAAGCTCAGCCGGAGGAAACCGTGCTGCAGTCGTAAATTTGCAAACTTAAACTTTAGAAATGTGGCCTATCTTCCCACATGTATTACACTTCAATTTCAAAGCATAGAAATTCTTCATAAAATGCTTCTACTTGGCGCCGTACCGTGTGCATATGTAGTTCGGCTGTAATTTTTCTGTTGTGAAAAACGATGAAGATAAATCCTCACGAATGAAATCGTGAGCATCGATGAATTTTGCATGTTCAACACACTCGTTGAACGATTTTCGATCACACTTCTGTAGAACTGTACTGAGAATTTGCGATGAACGTAGACCAGCAACGAAAGCATCTCTCAAAACAACATCGGCATCTACGGATGCTTTATTTCCAATTGAAACATGATACATATCACCTTTTACATTGGTTTTTCAAATGCCTTAGAACTAACACCAGGACGCCATGACGCTTTCCCCCGGTCAAAGACCGGTACCCATTTCAGACACCTGGGTAGAGAGGAGTATTTTGCTTAGAGTTTTTCTCCTATACCCAACAGAGAAAATCGCCACCAGCGCCGAGACTCGAACCCGGGTCTCCCCGCACGGAGTCAGGTCCTATACACACACGGCTATGGCGACAAGAGACGATCACGACAGCAATCATCGTAGTTGCACGCAAATGCTAAGTCATTTAACGTTTTAGCATAACTTTCAATGGATTCACTAACACCTTGCTTTTTGTTCAGAAATGTGACAGATGCGCCGACAATGGATTTCTTGATTTCAAATTGTTGTATTAACTTCTCTTCTAGTTCATCATTCGTAGCATCAGTGAGTAACGTAGGTTTAGTTCTTTGTTGTAGATCAGTAATGATGTGTAGAGGCAAAGCTTTAACTAAAATACCAGCTTTCTTTCCGCCATTGTTTCCCGCCTTTTGAAGAGAGTCTGCACACTGCACTTTGAATCTTTGTAAAAATTCACACACTGTTTCCCCTTTAACGTCGAATGGAGGACAGCTAACTGTAGAATGTGCCATCTTGGTTTCTGAGCACTTTTAAAATTCAAATTTCCGTTGGAGATTCGAAATGTTCGTGGCCAAATAATGCTATGTAGTTTCTTTCCGACACAACTAGAGGTTTATTTAGCCGTAGCTGCAAACTGCAGTTTCAGTAGCATTAGCTATCAAGACAGGAAGTAAGGAAACACTCTGGTACGCACGTATCAGTGTACTGAGCTCTGTCGGTTACAGACTTCCTCTTAAGCCAGCCGTGCCCGGAAGTTAAGCAAGAGCGCATTACAATACCTTCCGGAGCTCGTAAAGGAGGAGCGTAAGAAGAGCTTCCATGGGTCTTACTCACAAAACCAATGCCACAGTATAACGACTCATATTTTAATTTACAACAATTGGAGCACATCTCCCCGGAATATTTGTGTCTAGAACAGACAGGTTTGTTGGTTTATCGAGGACCGCTTTGTCGCCGGTGATTATACCCTACACAAACCGAGAATTGATGTTCACTGCGAATCGAAGCAGTGGACAAAAATTAAAGTTAACCGATTTGATAAAATTTAGTTTGAATTTTTGCCTGAGATTGAAAGACTATGCTGCTGCATGCTACCTCCAGAATGAAAATCAATTTTCAGAACTCCGGATCCATTGAAATTATTCAATATGAGCTGCAAGCTGAGACTGTTAATGTCAGAGTGGCTGTTCCAAAGTAGATAGTGTCATATCAAAGCTGAGTACTGAGAAACCATGACAATTGTGCTAAGAACTCTAAAATTTATCATTAAAAATGAGAAAAGTTAGTATGGTCAAGCAAATCATCATTTAAAATACTTCACGCTGTCAAATATACGTTCACTTGACGAACACAGGCCTAAGCATTACAACCTAAGACCTCCATGTGCTCAATATTCACTTGTCAGTCCCATCTAGTATACAAGCTGTCATCGGGTCAGGAGTGGGAATAACCTTGCTAATTAGAGGCTCTCTATTGAGAAAAAATCTCCACTCTTTCTCATGCATTTCTATTATATTGTTCAATACTTATATCAAAACAAAAAACATAAAACAATACCGTGCGCGAAAACGTAGTCCGGCTACTCCGCGAACGCACTTACCTTCAAAGCACTCTCAGCTAAGCTGCTCTGTGCTTGTAAGCCTCGTGTTGTCTAGCAGCACCGCAGCCCTGCTGCTTCATGGACTCTTCCAACCCCTAAAATCACCGCTGCCTTACCTCGAGCCCAACCCATGGACCTCTCTCTGCACAAGGCTCCGACTGATTTACAGTCGCACAGACTAACTCTGCCACAGCCACAATTGTCAAATACATAGATCACCGAAGATCACGCACGGAGCACACTGTGGTGCTCTCCCTCAGGCTACTTTACGCTCTGAGCAGACTATGAATATCTAAGGACTTGAATATCAATTCCCGAAGCGAGTGCCTGAGGCGCTAACGAACTGTCGGGTTCGTTAGCGCCTCAGGCACTCGCTTCGGGAATTGATATTGATAAGGTAAGTGCGTTCGCGGAGTAGCCGGACTACGTTTTCGCGGGTAAGAAAACACAGCTGGAATAAATGCCGTTCTATTACGAATAGCGACGACAATGATGGCACACTAGGGAAAAAGGTTGCTGTCAAGTAGTAACGCACCAAGAGACGCCTTGGAGGACCGCCAGATAACGTGGAGTCGCAGCGCGGATGGCGTTTGAGCGACTGTTGAGTGCGAAGCGGCTGTAGAGGCAGTAGAGACTACTGCTGGCGGAGCGTCTTGGGCGTGGTTTGAATATCGGAGCCGTTGTTAGAAGACTAGCCGAGCTTCTACTGCACCCCATTATATAGGACCTGGTGAGTGCAGGAACTCGCTGAGCACGCGTCCCCATTGGTTAGTGGTTAGGTGGCACCTCGTTACTCGCTCCCGCGTGGGGTGGTGCCTCGAAGCCTGCCGCTGCGTGGGGTGGCACATCAAAGCTCGTCGTTGCGCGGGATGGCGCCTGGAAGCTTGTGTGGTGGTGCAAAAGCGAACGGCTTGTTGAGACCGCCACAACACAATGCGATCATCTTTCACGAGCACAGTCCCTCGCCGACTGACCCCTTTGCTACAGGGCTCCCACTCTAAATGTTCAGATAAACCTAGATTGTACATGAAAAAAAAACATATTCATTGAAAAAAACCTAGAAGTGTTATTTTAATAAGAAAAAAGTAAAAGTTGGCATACATGAGTAAAAACAATCATGTATATGCAAATTTTATTCCTGCTCCTCATCTTAATTCTCTTCTGCAGCGCAAATGTCGAGATTAAGACGATTTTTCTGCTGTGCATGGCGCTTTTCATTACGCTGGTGACATACTCCCTTGATGACATCTCTTACCAATTTCGGTTTAGGTTTCCAACCGTGACAGGTTTTCCATTCTTTCCATTAATCATTCTTCTCTGAAAAATTGCATATGCCACTTTTTAGACATCGATTTCGGAGGGCTAGCCATTTTGAACACTAGTGCAGCTAAAATTTGAATATTAAATATCTATAATAAATTTGTAGACATTCGTTTTAAAAGAATACACAACCAGTTTTACGCTCAAAATACACATCACCTCACTGCAACAAGCCAAGCAAATCGAAGCAACACAAGCTCACTATGAACCGCTCCATCCCCGGCTTGGCCGGGCTTGCAAGTCGTAAGATGCTCTTTCGTTACGCGTTTTTAAGGGCGAGAAGCAGATTAAATACCTTCTGCCCCGTCCGTTAGGCGTAGTTTTGTATCTAATATGCATTTTCACATGGTTTAGACCCAGAAATTATTAACTGCATTATTCAATTTAGTCGAGGAAATGATGAATTTACTTTCGGACTTCAAAAAAAACAGATTTTGCGAAATTTCAAAAATTGAACCTAGAAACCCAGGTGGGATAGAAAAAACCAAGATCTGGGTGGAAAAACCCATGAGTGGGAGCCCTGCTTTGCTAGCCAGCAACCGGCGTCAAGGCTTCGCAGTGTCATCTCGTTGGAGCACACTCCACAATGATGAAAAAAGACATTGCTGTGTGAATTAACCAATTTTTCTTCTTGATGTTCAATATATTTCAAAAGATTTTGTGATTGTTCATGGTCTAGAATTCCAGATTGTCTTTGGCTTAAAAATGCAATTTCAGTAGCAATATTATCTAAAGTTCCTTGAGCCGGATGTTGAACCATCAAGATGCTTTGTTACATTTAATGACCTCATAGTCCATAGAAAGGAAGAAAGAAAAACAGTTTATTTCCAATAGAGATGGTACAAAAGTATCATCATTGGTTTTTAAAATATCTTAAAGTTGATACACTTAGATGATACACACACACACACACACCCACACGAGTATTGTAATACCTATGTCACTAGTCGAAAAGAAATGACTGAGGGCAATGTATTCCTAATCTTGCTTAATCTACATTTGATTATACATGTAATGATAATTATAAGAGCACATGTCGGTTTGTATTTTTACAAATTTTGACTAAGAAAATAATAGCGAGGAATAAGGCTTTGAAACTCAACATTTTATACTAAAAGCTTTACTGTTAAAATTGATCGTTTCGACTCTTTGAGTCATTCTCAACATAAGTGCTCTGGAAAAAAAATGTAATATATACATATTGAAAATATCAAAAAAATAAACGTAAAAGTAAGGAAAAACTAATAAAACTAAATCAAAACCCTAAACTGTTTGCAATGGAAAAGCAGATTGGGAGTCATTGGAAAAAAGATTTAGTTGTAAAATATGAAGAGATTCTATAATGCGCAGATTAACGGGGTTTGAAGCAGCGGCTAAAATGTTAAAGTCCTCTAATTTTATTGGGAGATAACATTTTTCAGCATGGATGCGTATGGCTGAGTGAGAAGGAGCAGCAAGAGGACGGTTAGTACGATAGCTCCTGCCGGCATGCTCTGCAACGCGAATATGCAAGGCTCTAGTGGTAGAACCCACATACTCTGACGCACACTGTGCGCAACTGTGTTGATAAATTACAGAAGAGCGCATACGTTTCGGAAGTTTATCTCTGTGGTTGAAAAAGGAACCAATTCTATATTTATTAAGAAGCACAAAATGAAAATTAACATAAGTGAAATATTTGGATAAAAGTACGTACAACTCTTTCTTCATTTTTTCCGATTGCTTACCGAAAAAGGTAGGACACACAACAAATCTTTTTTTTCTACAGTAGCAACAGTAGAAGTTCGTACATTCGATTAAAAAAATTCCTCAGAGTAGTCTCAAAAGTTACAGTGGAAAATCATTGGAATGGAAAAACCTTTTAAGAAAAGTAAACTTCTTATGAAGATTTCTAAAGTTAGAACTAACTGCAAAGGCCCATGACAATAGCGTTTTAATACTGTTCATTTTAAATCGAAAGGTGCGAAAATTAAAAAAAACTGGTACCAAGACCGGTGAAACTGCATTTGCGAAAAACTGAACTACAAAAATGATTACTCTCTTTTGTAATTAAAGAATCAAGAAAAGAAATGCTACCGTTCTGTTCAGTTTCTAGAGTAAAGGTAATATTTGGGTGTTTAGAATTTAAATAGTCAAGGAAAAGAGAGCAATGGGACCGATCATGAAACAATGAAAAGGTATCATCTACATATAGCTTGTATAAAAAAGGGTTGAACTCAGGAGGACAATCTCTAAGCCATTGGCAAAAAAGCATACAAAAATATTGGCAAAAGTAGGGCGAATTGGTAGCCCCATACCTAACCCGTCTAACTGTTGATAAAATTTATTGTCAAAAACAAAAAAAAGAGTTCAATACAGAGTGCTGAAGGAGAGTCTTGAATAATGCCCTACTGAGGCCCAGAACAGTACCTACGCTTTCGAACAGACAGTTTAAAATGATTTCAATAGTTTCATTTAAAGGAACGTTTGTAAAAAGATTCTTGACGTCAAACGATGCCATATAAAAATTATCAGCATTGGGTATTTTAGTGACTCGATTAACGAAAGATTTTGAATTCTGAATTGTAAAGTCATTGCACGATAAAGGATTCAAAAAAGGGACTCGAAATTTTGACAAATTAAAGTTAGGTGTGTGATAGGCGGCAAAGATTGGCCGAAATGCAAACTTATTTCTAAAATCGGGTTTATGGATTTTGGGTAAGCCATACAAGACCCCAGGGCCAGAGACAGTCACGAAGAGTCGTTTGTATGTTTCTTCTGTAATAAGATTTAATTTCTTGAGTTTGCGCAGAAAATTATTTATTTTATCTTCTATTCGTATAGTGTAGTTTAGGATCGGTTCAGACATCTCTTTAAATTTCGATCGGTCAGAGATGATCTCTTTCACGCTTTTAATGTAGTCGACCTAATCTATGATAACTACGCCTCTTCCTTTATCAGGACGACACACAATGATCTCTTTATTAGAGGCAAAGATTTTTAATAAAGAAAAGTTGGCTGTAGAAAACACGGCATTTGAAAAATGTAATCTCCCAATAAAATTAGAGGACTTTCACATTTTAGCCGCTGCTTCAAACCCCGTTGATCTACGCATTATAGAATCTCTTCATACTTTACAACGAAAGCCTTTTTTAAATGACTCCCAATCTGCTTTTACATTGCAAATAGTTTAGGGTTTTGATTTAGTTTTATTCAGTTTTTTCCTTACTTTTACGTTTATTTATTTGATATTTTCAATATGTATATATATCATTTTTTTTACAGAGCACTTTTGTTGAGAATGACTCAAAGAGTCGAAACGATCAATTTTAACAGTAAAGCTTTTAGTATAAAATGTTAAGTTTCAAAGCCATATTCCTCGCTATTATTTTCTTATTTATAAGAGATAACACAATTTCATGGACGATGCATTTTCATTGTGGGGTGAAAACACTTCTGACAGTTCACATATACATGACATAAAACTTCGCAATTCTTGACGCCAGGAAATAATTTATGAATCGCTTGTTTTGGCCGATGTTCAAAAATGTCATTTCAAAGAAGCATGAAAAAATATATATATACATAAGCATGGGGCCACGAAAATTACAAGTTTTGTATTTCTAATTAAACTATTTTAACATCACGGTCATTAGTTGATAAGCATTTTATTTAAATATAAATGGATGATCACTCAACAAATGTATAGTTTTTACGCGAATGCTTTACAATAATGGAGAGATGCCGAGTTGCGTAATGATACAGGTTGAGAGTGAACAGAAAAAAGACATTATCTCTAGTTAAAATGCTGGTTGTCAGTTGAAAAGAAGAAAAGAAAACATTCATTTCCAATAAAGTACAAACATGAACTGTCGATACATTGGTTTTTAAAACACCTTAACCTAGAAGCATCCTTAATTGATAAAAACACATTGGTATTGGGATACCCGTGTAAAATGTTGAATCAAAAAATGATTGACAGAGAAGCACATCAAAATGAGTTCCCTAGCTCTGCCTAATCTGATTTTGACAGTGCATTTGAATATAAGTTACTAAGAGAACACAATCCTCGGAACGCTTAGTTGAAAAATGTATTCGTTTGTGCGCATTTAAATTGAAGTAAGAGCAAATGTCGCGTTTAAATACCTTAACACAGAGACCCTAAATTGCTATTCATACATGGTTATCGTAATACCCATGTTAATTAAGTGTTGAGACAAATGATTTAGATCCTTAATTGCTTTCATACATGGTTATCGTAAAACACATGAAAATTGTCGAAAACATGATTCGGAGAAAAGCACGAAAAAATGAGTTCCTCTTTGTCGCGGTAGTCGGATTCTGGTAATGCATTTAAAATACAGGTGACTAAGGAAAGCACAATCCATGTGACGCATTGCTGAAAACCCTCTCGTTAGTGCGTACTCGTATTGAATTATGAGCAATTAGAACATAGGAACTAGTGGTACGAGTGTAAGGGATTAATGTTAGAAGGAAAATGAGCAAATTGGATTTATTTTGCGTCAAGAACTATGAGGTAGGTAGTCGGGATTAGAGACAGTTTTTCATATGGACGCATCATCTACTGGGCCAAGTGGAGAGCTTCGGAAAGAACATAATCACAAAAAAGTTCACCGGATTCAAATAGATGAGAAGGATCGTTGTACAATACCAGCCATAACGTTTGCAACACTCCTGGGACAAAACAAGAAAGTCAAAACTGACTAAGATGAAATGAAATATTTTACAAAAACACAAAAATTAAATTTCATATGCTACAAGCATTGGCACAAAAAAGTTCACTGGATTAAAATGAGATGGATCGTTGTACAATACCAGCCATAACATTTGCAACACTCCTGGGACAAAACGAGAAAGACACAACTATACAAGCCGTGTGCTCTGAGCAGCCAGGCGACATCTGAATACACCCACGTACTTTTAGCACAGGCTTGACCGCTTCTTAAGCGGCACCCCAGTTCCACTAACCAGAAAGCTGGATTGCGGCAGTGAGGGCGCACCAAGGCTTATATAAACAGCTGCGCAGCCGAGCTCAGTTCAGTTGACTTACAGACGTCTTAGTATTCAATACTAGTCTCATCGCTCCTACAGCCGCACCGCCTCGACTGTCAACCGTGCCGCCATACAACGTCTTCGGCCGAAGTTAGCTACCACCTAGCGTCTCGTGTACTACCAAGTCAGAGACCCTCAGCCAGTAACAGCTCCATCGGTCTACCCTAGACCGCCACTCACGCTGCGACTCGCCGACAACCGTCGGTCCTCTAAGGCGTTCCTGAGTGCTGTACTACCTCACTGTAAATATTCCTGTGTGTGCCATCACTGTCGGCGATACTCACAATACTACGGCTTTTATTCCAGTTGTGTTTTCCTTATCCTGCCGGGTTCGTTTGTACCTCAGGCACTCGCTTCGGGCTAAGGTATTCATGGTCTAAGTCTCTAAGGTATTCTAAAGTCTGCCCGAAGCGTAAAGCAGCCTGAGGGAGGACAACACAATGTAATGAAAAGATAATATAAGTTGCACTAAAAATTTATGACTTCTTTTCCGGTACGTACTGCAGCTTACACTTATTGTGTAGACGCAAGATAGCGAGCTATTTTAGTTTTGAATTCTCTAAGTGTTTGAGGGGTTTTGATGCTCTGGGGGAGTTTATTCCACAGTAAGGCGCCTGATACTGACAGAGCTTTCTGCCCGATGTTAGATGAACGGTATTTGATTAAGACATCACGTCTCCTATTCGGCCTTAGGTTGGTGACGGTAGGGGAATGGAATTTCACTGCTTCAGTATTGCTATGAGGAAGATTTAAAGAGGAGAATACGTATTTGGCTTTGTGCGCCAGAAACCTCTCCCGAATAAGAGCCCAGCCGAGCTTATTCAGGAGAGGTGTTACGTGATCATTCTTTTTGAATTTACCTTTGCATACAACCTTAGCTGCAAAATTCATGCATTTTTGTAGAATTTTTTGGAGAAGTTTCGGTATATCTCCCCATACCAGGCTGCAATAGTCAATACGTGATAAGGCCAAGGATCGGATGGCCAATAGTCTAGATTCTTCGTCAAGCGTACTTTTTATACGATTAAAAAACATTAAAGTCCCGTGAATTGGGTTGCAGGTTTTATCAACGTGCGATTTGAAGGACATGTCTCTATCGAACCAAATACCTAAATTTTTTACATTTTCTGATGGGTGAATTTTATCATTTCCAACAGTAAGAGTTAGATCCAGATTTCAAATATTTTTCATTGTCTCTCTCTTTTGACCCAAAAACAATGAATTGTGTTTTACTCGCGTTTAGCTTGAGACCATTTTGATCATACCATGACTTGAGGCTGATCAATAGGGCTTCAGCTCCATTTTTCGTCTGTGGTATTTCTGCTACAGAGCTTGTCATTGCAATTTGGACATCATCAGCATACATAGAAATTCGAGTGTTAGAAGGCATTGGAGGGAAATCGTTAATGAAAATAGAAAACAATAGCGGACCCAGAATGGATCCTTGAGGAACACCAAAGTTATTTTGAAGGAATGGTGACAACTTGTTATCTAAGAGGACTGCATGAGATCGATTTGTTAAGTAGCTTTTAAACCAATGCGTATCAACTCCTAAGTTCAGTATTTTTCGTAGGAGTTGATCATGTTCGACGCTGTCGAATGCTTTAGAGAGATCGAGCAGCAGCAAAAGTGTTACATTTTTTTGGTCAATATCGCTGTATATTTTTTCAGTGAAATTATGCAGGGCATCTTAAGTGCTAGTCTTCCTCCTATAGGCATATTGATTTCGATGAAGTAAATTTGACTTGTCCAAGTGAGATGACAGTTGATTCGTTACTACTTTTTCCAATATTTTGGACAGGACAGGTTAAAGGCTAATGGGCCTGTAATTTGACGCTGTATTTATGTCACCAGTTTTATGCAACGGTCTAATTATGGAGTGTTTCCATTGGTTTGGAAATTTATTAGTTGCTATTGATGTATTCATAATCAAACGAATCAGTGGTGCTGTGACTGGAAAACTGTCTTTGATGTATTGAAGGCTGATTCCATCATGTCCGACTGCTTTTGTGTTTTTCAATGAGTACAAAATAGTCCGTAACTCTGGTAAATCGACAGGACGTGGCCTCCACAGGGCACCAGCCTATGAAAGTGCAGTAGGGTAAAAACTTTTAAGTGACAGTTGCCCCAGACTGGTTTTATTTACTTCACTGAAGACTTCAGCACCTACTTTTGAAAAGTATGTATTGAACTCAGTGGCTTTTTCCAAAGGATTTTCAAAATTACTCTTCCGGTCTGAATTTTTATATTGAGCGACGTCACTAATCATTTCCCATGTACGTTTTGGGTTATTTTTTGCCTTGAATAGATCTTGGGGAAAGTGAGTTTGTTTTGCTTGCGTGATTTTCTTCCGAAGAATCTTTCCAAGTTCTTTATATCTCTTGTATAAAGTACTGTTAGACCTATTTTCTTCATACTCCCGCAAGTAACTTTTCTTCACTCTGCTCAGTTCTTTGATTTCGTTATTGATCCACACAGTGCGTTTTGGCTTAGTTTTTTTGGTGATATAAGGTGCGCATTCATCGAGGGCTGCTGTAAAGTTCTCGGTAAAGATAGAAACTTGAATGTCCACATCGTCAGTTAGCATCATACTTTGAAATTCAGTTAACCTGTTTAGGAGTTTTTTATGAAACAGTTCCGGTGAATACTGACTTTTTAAGCGGTAAGTCATGAAACGATAGTTTTGTCTTTCCTTTGCAATATTAATTTGACATTCTACAGAGTGGTGATCGGCAACAGAGGGTGATATAACTGTACTAAGTATAGCCGTAAGTTTATTTGTGATTGCCAGATCGAGGAGAGTTTTAGAGACTCGTGTAACGCAAGTCGGTTCTTTAACCATTTGTGAAAGGTTTAGTTTGTACAGCAGTCTGCTGAGCTGATTTTTTTCGTCCGTTGAGTCAATATTAAAATCGCCGAAAGCAAAGAATGACTTTTTTGTGGCTAGAATTTCTTTTAAAATTTTCTCAATGAACTCTAGTGTTGTAGGTAGAGAAGCCGATGGGTGCCTGTAAAGGCTGCCGGTTATAATGGATCTATGTTTTTTTATTGAACTTTAAGCCAAACCATTTCTATGCCTTCGCACACTTCATTTGTTAAAAGTAAAGACGACGAATAAATTTCTTTCACGAAAATACAAGATCCACTACCTATGCAACTTCTAACGCCATCATAGCGGTACAGCACGTAATCGGGAATATTAAAAAACGACCTCTGGGTTCGCGAATCAAACCATGTCTCGGAAACACATATGATATAAATGTCTTCTGTGACCAACATTACTCTAATGTCATCCAGCTTACTATTGAGGCTACGAGCGTTGATATTTTAATTTTGATATTTTCAATTTTATGTCAATTATTATGATTATTAGCGGGGTCAGAGTGATTTTTAGGCAGGGACTGTTTCGGGGATTCGTTGATCTTATCATTGCTGCCCAGAGAGTCAAGTCTAGCTTCAGGTACATTTGAAAGACTGCCATTCAACTGGACAACGGTATTTTGTCATGAAGATGATGTGATATCAGACTTGGTTTTGTCTTGCTCAACAAGGGTACTGTAGTGGTCCTTTTTTCGATGAAGTAATAGCGGAGGCTGATTAGTAGATAATTCTGGTGAGGGTTCGACTACTGTTCTCCAAACACCTTTGCATTGTTCATCGAAGATGAAAATTCTTTCACCAGTCACATTTGATTTGATTTGTGGTATAAGGTCTCCGGCATCATGATCAAAATGTTTTTCGTCAATGTATTTATTTATAAGCCGAGGTAGGTCACCGCTTTTCTTGCCCAGGAAATTGACATACTTGTTTTCATTTTCTGTGCTCTCTGTTTTGATTGCTGCTTTTAAGGAATTTTAATTCCATTTTAAAAACGATTGTGTGTTAAGCTGGTGAGTTACTGCATGAAGGAGGCAGTGCCCATCGGCCATGGTAGGAAGCAGCTTTATTTTAAATGATCGTTTTAATTCATCCTTTGTGGTACTGGCGAGTAAGCACATGGAGCTTGGGTCATATTCAGGCTGGCTTTCAGCGTTGTTAGACAGGAGTTTTTTGAATTTCTCGGAATCCTGGTTTTGAATTATCAGGTTGTGGCCAATTTTGGTGGTGGGAGCGACTGAGAAATGAGGGGCGCTCTTGTCATTTCCACTTTCTTGGTGGTGGTTCTGTATGCAGTTGGGCTGTGAATTTTCCATCAAATTTCGACTAAGATTTTGCTGCAATTTTTCTCTTCGTATTGATTTCACTGCTTCCGAGTACGTGGTTGGATGTTGATGATTTGTACTCGTTTGTGAGAAGGGTACGTCGCTCTCTGTGTTCGCGTCAGATAATAACGAAAACCTATTTTTTGTAAGTACTGTGCAGTATTCAGAGATCGCGGGAGGAAAATGTTCATCATCAGTAGGCAAGCAATGGTTAGGCTTGCTAGAGATTTCTCTTGAAAAAGCGAGCAATCGAGTGGAATTTTTCAATTCATTTTGGTGTTTTCCGTTGATGTTGGAACATTCAGTTTTGTCACTCAAGCCATTGGAGTTTATGATACACGAGCTAGATTGTAACGTGAGTTTTAGACTCGATCTATGAGCAATCTGTTGAAGAAAATTGTGTGTTTCTTCTCTTGTACTAGGCCAAGTACGAACATCGTTGCAAGTTATGAGATCAGTTGCGCCGTTTGTTCGGAGCGGAATCAATCTAATACCGTTTTTTTGCACAAATTCAGCGCCTGATGCAATTGCTTACCGCTACACGCACTTGCTACATAAATACGAGCTAGGGCATTCTTAGACAAGATTAGTTCTTTAATTTTAGTAATGTTAGGTCGCGAGAGGCCTAAAACTCTCAAGCAAATGATGTAGTTGGTAAATTGAGGCATTTGTTCAATTGCGTCAAGAAGGTCATCAATACGGCCAGAAATTACTGTTCGAATTTTACACGTAGTGTCAATGTCACTCCTTACGACTGTCGTGAGAATTTTATCTCCGACAAGAAATGTATCCAAAGGTTTTGTGCAATTTGAATCAAAAGAATGGCATGCATAGGACGGGATCTTTGGCGTAAAATCGAAAGAACTTACATGCGAGTTCAATTTGAAAATTTGCTCTGTAATGAGCCTAATATATGAAGCGATGAAAGATATCGAAAGTGGACTTGGAGGCGTCCGCTGTTTTGACATTTTAGCTAAGTGGGCTGCAGTGAGAGACAGGTTATTATTTACCTGATGAATAATATTAGACACAGAAATTTGAAGTGGGTGCAAGTTGCTTGATGCAATATTCAGGTAATCATGATTGCTGCAATTATGAAAATTAGAACCGCTAATATTAGGCTCATTCATCGCATCATTCCCGGCGGCTCCTGACAAATTTACATTTTTACCCATCGGAACAAGTGAAATTTTTGGTGACTCATTCGCTGATGTATCTTCTCCAGGATTGTCTGAACAGTGAAGTTCAGGCGCAGGGACTTCTTCCTTGCTCTTGCTGAGATTTGTTGCGAGTACGTGCGTTGCAGGCGTTGAGACTTGATTGTTACAAGCAGCGCTTGGGAGATTTTCGTCAGAGACGAGCGACTCCGCTGTTCGCCTCTCTGTCGATTCTCTGCCGGTTGGCACTGGTAATGCTTTGGCAGTTACGGTGCATTCGTTGACGTCATACTGCTTCACCGTCGGAGTTGTTGTAGTTCTTGTGAGCGGTTTAGGCTTTTGAACTTGTGATTTTACGCGTGAGAATTTTGGT